>DWON01007977.1:0-12477 GCA_018251015.1 Phocides pigmalion okeechobee
TTCTGTGTCCAACTGATGCGAAGCATACGACGATAACACCACATCTCGAATGCCTCTAGACGTCTTCGGGTATCGTCTTTTAATGTCCATGCTTCGCAACCGTACATGACGATAGGCCAGATGTAGCATAGGAGAATCCTAACTCGGAGCTTGACGTCAATTCTCCGACAGCACAGAACTTTCCTCATGTTGGTAAATGAAGCTCGGGCCATTTCTATCCGGGTCTTAATTTCTTGTTCTGAGTCACATATTTCATTTACCCAAGCTCCGAGGTATTTGTACTGTCGAACCCGCTCTAGTTTTTTGCCGGCTACGTGTATCGATGGACTTAAGTCAGGATTTCTGGAAACTACCATCAATTTTGTCTTGCTGATGTTGATCGACAGTCCAGCTTTCGCACTGCTATTGGTGACTTTATCGAGAATTTCTTGCAGGTCTTTTTCTGTTGACGCTATCAAAATTGTGTCGTCGGCATAGCGAAGATTATTGATAATTTTTCCATTGATCTTTACTCCAGCTGCAAGGCCTTCCAAAGCTTCCGATATAATAGCCTCTGAATATATGTTGAATAGCAGTGGAGATAAAATGCAACCTTGTCGAACGCCACGTCGAATCTCAATTTCTTCTGTATCCTCGTTATCTACCCTAACAGTGGCCACTTGGTTCTCGTAAAGTCTTCGAATGATTCTTACATCCTTACCGTCAAGACCGATGTTGTCCAGATGCTCCAGTAATTGTTGGTGTTTCACACGGTCAAAAGCTTTTTCATAGTCTATGAAACACATCAGTACATCAACCTGCATGTCTCTGCATTTCTGAACGAGAACATTAAGGGCAAAAAGGGCTTCTCGAGTCCCCACACCTGAACGGAAACCGAATTGGCTGTCTCCCAATTGTTCATCACAGGTGGGTGTGATCCTGTTTTGTATGATTTTCAAGAAGACTTTTAGCACATGGCTCATAAGACTGATCATACGATATTCTCCGCATTTACGAGCATTCTGCTTTTTGGGAATTGTTATAAACGTAGATTTGAGCCATTCTTTGGGGAGATCGCCAGTATCGTAGATGTTATTGAAGAACTGTGTAAGAAAATCGAGCTGGTCTTCCTCCAAAAGTTTCAGTACTTCTACTGTAACATTATCAGGCCCAGGTGATTTTCCAGCTTTGGCTTGTCTTAACCTCTATAACCTCTCTACAAAACATAATAGGAACTGGCAGTGGATTATGAGGGCGGCGGTGGTACTCTGTTCGCAATGTGGTTCACTCAGCACTCTATCTTTTTACAATCACTAATGTACTACCGTTTTCTTGTTTACAAAAACTGCGTATAATATAACAAACAAAAGATATATCATTAACTAGTAATTTCCCGCGGTTGTTGCGCAAATGTTAATGTTACGAAGATCATACAATCTTTCAACACTTATTTTACTCTCTTAAGAATGGAATTTCCAAAATTCTTTTTTAGGACTCATTTTTGTAAAAAGGTGTAAAGTTGTAGTAGGCATTTTTGTAAAATTTTAAGATTTTACCTTTAGCGGTTTCGGTTGAGCGTTGATCTTTGAGTCTGTCAGTCACTTTACTCTTATACTCGTATAAAGACTTCTAGCAAATAACCCTTAGTATATAACGGCCGGTTGTACGTGTTTAAATTCGCGTCACAACGCGCAATATCTAGCGCGCTGTCCCCTAATCCGCGTCACTGAGATATTCTCGCGGTGTTTAGGCCATAAAACGAGCGATTTTTTAGTCATAAGCGATTTAGAAATACTACCGGGCATAGAAGCGCAAAGGAGGTATATGTTAGAATTAACAAGCGTGTATGCAATAATCATAAAGTTATCTGAAGTGTTTATCTACGATTTCGATTTAAGGAACATTTTCTATATATGTATAATCTACAATCTACTTTATCATTCAAAATATTTTTATTAAAACAGTTTTTAACGACACTTCCAGAATATTTAGGCAGCAACATTGTCTATTTTAACAATATAGACAAAAAACAAAAATTCTGCAAATTAAAACTTTTATGTAAAATTTAAGTTAATACCAAAAGTAAACATGCAATCATTCTAATGTTTGGGTAAATTGGTAACTGTGAAATGGCACCTTTGTTTTGTTTCAAATAATCAATGAAATCTATTCAAAATGTTCAATCAGTTCAATATATTCAATGAATTCAATTGATCAGTCTTTCCAAGATTGGAGGAGGAGATCGTGTGGAGTAAAATAGGTTTAAAAAAAAATCTCATAAAAAACATAAAGTTTTGTTTACAATGAGATACAAAAACAAAATATAAAACAGTATAACATATGCCTCGGAAGCCTTGAAATTTTTGTTCTTATATAATTTGAAATATTTTGCAAACTCTAATTTAACTTACTGCCACTTACTGACTAGTCATTACATGTTGCTTTATTTTCTTTTTGAACACAAAACTGCTGTCACAATTCTTTATACGATTAGGTAGATTGTTATAGAGACTACATCAAGCATTATTGTCTTTTTTCCGTAATTCGTTCGTACAGAAGGTAATTCAAGGTTATGTTTTATTTCTTAAGTTATTTTTAAAAACTCTTTTATTTAAATCGCCGCTATTTTCAATACTGTAATACCTCGACTTACGCTACCCCGACTTACGCGAATCCGGAGTTACGCGATTTTCCCATCTCGTCGATTTTTTTTTAGTATGTATGTTACTTTGTTAAAATTCGTCGGAAAATGGAGAGTAACAAATTGAAGAGTTAGTCTTTCGACCCGGTTCAACCAGAAGATCAAATGGCGGTTGAAAACTTGACTTTCAAATAAAATAAAATGAGCCTAACAAAGAGCGCGCTTTTTTCTATAAAACAAGGAATAAAATAATGTATTTCCAATTTTATATTTTTTAATTCATTAATATATTTTTTTTGTTACATTTCAGTCCCAATTTAAAATCATTTAATTGTACCTCAGTTTACACGAATTCGACTTACGCGATTATCTCTCAGTCCCACCTATCACGTAAGTTCGGGGTATTACTGTATTTACTTAAAGGTTTGCAAACCTACCGACCCTTTCCATACGCGAAGCTAATACAAACTTCTACCGAGCAGAACAGCCGACGTAAAACCGCTATAGTACACGCTACGTTACCGACTCTATGGCCACACTCAAACGAGGAATCGATGCGGCCATAAATCGGCGGCCCTTGACGACACGACGTGAATACTATTATAACCCACAGTTATTGCGGATTACGACCGCATTCCACAGAGACTTACTACCAAATATTGTACTTCGCATAACAACACTTTATGAGGTTTAAAGGCCGGCCGAGTTCTGCCTCTCCGTTTAATAGTTCTATTTCCTTCTGAAATACCGCCACACAAGTTCTACTCTGTTGTAGTAGTTATTTTTAAAGAATAAGAGCAAAACTTGTGAGGTTTACTTCTTGTAGTTCTTTTTCAACTGACAAAGGAGCATATTGGATATCGAGCATAAATTCCCCTAATGATAGCTGATGCCAATGACATAAATATGTATGAAGAGTACAAAAGGAGCGTGCAAGCCAGCAGATGCTAAACGGTCTCTGCAGCCCATGGACATCCATGTCCAAGTCCAAGCTCGACCAGGATTAGGATCCTGTCCGCCGTTCCACATTCATTGTAGGATCTAAATTGTACATGTGATTAAAAGCTCAGGTATCTAACGAAGCTCCCCCCTCCCTCCTCCCCCCGAAGACAAAAAAGATACGTGTTCGCCAATAAGAGGATACTCTCTAATTTTCTTATTACTGTTTCAACTTTTGTGTTTTAATAATTACACTTGGTTAATGTTTTTTTAAAGCATAAAATGATTAATATTTTTTTTATTTTTCTCCTTTTGTTTAAATATGTAGACATTTAGTTTAAGTGGTGATAAACTGTTCTTTTTGTTTGTACATAAATAAATAAAGGTAAAATAAATAAAAGAACTAAAATATGTAACATTATCTCATCTAATACATCGGTTCAATAGATTTAGGTTCGATTAAAAATAAAACTACGTAGCCGTCTCGAGACGCAGACGAAAGACCTTCGAAACAAATTTGGGGGCTCCGACCACTCGCACGCTACAGTTGAAACTCGGACATAACTCACAACTGGACCTTCATTCTCGATAACGAGTCGAACCCAAACACACGTAATACGCTACGTATTTCAATTTGGATTTGTGTTTCATTAAACTATCACTGTTGGATATCCAGCTATTAACTTACATATATTGATTTTATTCGATAAATATAGAAATGAAAATCTTAAAACTAATTATAATAAAAGCCTAACGTAAACAATCTAAAGGGAATCCGTGCCTACGCGGAATGGTTCCAAGAACGCCAGCCACGTTCCCGCTATGAATAGGAATCGCAATTCTCTACGCGAGATATGAACCAGCTCGTCACCGGCTATTCACCGGCGACGTCAATCAAACGTAAGACTAAATGTTTAAAAAAAATACTTGACCACTCCATTGTAATATATAATATCGACTTGGAAACTATTGCGTCAAAATGTGATTGATTCCATCCGCCCCAAAGTAAAGGTATGTAGAGATATCTCCATCCACAATTCCGTAATTGATACTTCAACGTTTCATTGATGGCCGTTAACAGCAAATGACAATCTTCATTCGTTTATTCATTCATCCATTCATTCGATTTAATGTTCGAAAATGAACGTGATTTCATTTTAAATGATGAATCAGTAACATGATTCGAGATACCGTAGTAGAGCAAAATAGTCTAGACAACAAAGGGCTGCGGCAAAGTTCTGTTAAACTCAGGGATGCCATCGAAATTTGTAAATCAAATATTTAAGTATAAATTTGGTATTTATCTACTAGTTTTAGTTTTAGTATGTCGTGTTCATACTTTTATATGGAGGATATTTGTAAAATTTTTATTTCAACTTTGTCTTGTAAAAAGCAATAGGTATAAAACACTACGAAGACCTTGTAAATGTTAACAACAACTTTGAACGAATTGCAATTCACAATGTTTAAGGATGCGTATTTAGTTCAAATGTATTTATTTGTATCTATATATTCATAGGTACAATACTGAATTCTAATTTGAACTTAAATTCAATGCAAAATATAATTCCCTATTTTTTAACTTTTAGGTACCATGCCTACTTTCCCTGTAAATTTAAATGCGACCATTTGGAAAGGTATACCCTTTAAAATAAAACAAATATATTTCGTAAATCTGTTAATGAGTGACCGAGCTATAAGGTAACAAAAAGAACTGAATTGTTACCACCCCCCCCCCCCTTTTTGAAATCTATGAAAAATATAGAATGACGTCATACATATGACATTTGAATATGTACAAAATTTTATACACAAAACTTAATCAAAAAGTTTAAAAACCTAAACCTTTTTAATTATATTTTTGTGTTATTTTCAATTTTTAATTTATGATCGAATGTATTATATTCGATCAAAAATATAATCTGTTATTTGTTAATACATAATATTACCACGCTTCTGAAAAAGAGAAAAAAATATCATTATAACGTGTTTATATTCGTTTTTTAATACTAACCCTAGTTATATTCGCAATTATTTGCGTGCTGCGAGCGTTGCAGACCAGGTGATAGGGTTCAGCGACCGTCTGACAGGACCCGAAGATAACTACAGTCGATACTCAACCGTATAGTCTTCTAAACAGGGTTCAAATTGCAATAGCTAAGATATTTATTTACAGAGTAGATGACACGAGAACAATATGATATCACATATTTTCGACGTAAGGGTCACATTTGGGTGTCTTAAGTGTGTGTTTACAAACAATCTGTGGTACATCATCAACTTGTTACTTTTCCCAACTTCGTACCCAACTGTATTCAGATTAGTAGACTTTACGCACCTTTTTAAAGGTGGGAGAACTATAGTTCGAACGGGAGGGGAACCACCGCCGCCCTCATAATCCGCCGTAAAGCATTACTTGTGTTTTGGTCGGAGAAGTGCGGTTGAGGCTACAATTTGAAGCGACGCGACCATCTTAGTCCTCAGGATCAACGGATCTACGTTCGAGCTCATGATTTCAGTCGTGTTTATGGTTGTACGTGGACGTCTATAGGCTGCGACAACTTAACATTAGGTGGTTTGCATGCTCCTTTGCTACCCATAAAATTTAAAATGAATTTTATTGTCTATGGGTGATAATGATTACTCTCCGTCAGGTGGAATGCATAGAACAAACAATCAACTCGAAATTAACAGTAATATCAACTCCTCCTACAATATTCTTCTCTATAATGATCTCCTGTTTTAGATGTAATCTGAACATGATAAGTATAGAAAAGACTGTAGAAAATAAACGCTATGATAACTTGTCGCTTATTTTATTATTATTATTATATTTTCGTACATCTTAAGCTCGGACATATGAATCCAACATATTGGTATTCACGGGCCCAAAACCATGTGAGTCATTGTGGTAAACGAATCGTTATTACTATTATAATGTAGACGCAGCCACGGGAATAACTAGCGAATGATAATTTCTCACACTTCACGGTTCATGCCTATCCGACAACGGTTCGCTTGTAGTTTTATAGTCGTGTCTAATTGTGATCGCGGAATTTTAATTGGTAAACTTTTCACGACGATAAATTGGCAGTTTAATTAAAATCAAATCTCTGGGACCGACGCCGCGTGCGGACAGCGAGCAGTGAATGGTCTATGTGGATTTCCTCAAGAGGTTTTTATGTGAAAAGAGTTGTAAACGAGGGCTTCAGCGACCGTTTAACATCAGGTGACCTGTATCCACAGGATGATAAATGGTCGCTTCAGTCCGTAGACTTTCACATACAATGTCAAATAGGATCGAAGGAAGAAGGATCCTATCTACGGTGGTTATTATGTTTTAAGTGTAGCCGGCAGCTGAAGTTCTCCAACCGAAATGCAAGTGACAACGGATTATAAAGATGTGTCAAATACGTGAGAATTGACGTTAGTCCTAATCGAGATGAAACGTAGATGTCTATGGGCTGCAGAGATCATTTAACATCAGATAGCCAAGACGCTTCTTTACTAGTTTCCTAACATAAAAATCGTACAATTTCAGATAGGCTATCAGCCTGTCTGAAATTGTACGATTTTTATGTTGTCCAAGGATATCCTTGGACACCAACGACTACTTAACATCAGGTGCCTGCAAAACTTTGGTTCTATTTGAAATTTCGTGTAAACTTAACATCGTAACATGTATTAATCTCTCCCCATTAAAAAAACGGTCAGTTGAATGTAATTTATTGAATCGCGAACATTAATCGAAACAGTTTTATTCAACACAATTAAATCGCAAAGACCTAACTCGTATGGATGTCAGCGAAATTCTCCTGAGCATATCGAAATATAATCCAGCTGGGTGCAATCGAAGATCCAAAGGCTTATCCATTGAAGGTTCTAATTCCCCTCACAAAGGGAGTTTAAATTGAATTTTTCAGCGTCCATTTCTTAAACACGGGTCGGCCATTTTGTAGAACGTCGACTCGTTGGTGTCTCACCGCAAATGATAAAACGACACGATAATATAACTACTAAAATCGAATAAAAGTACATTAGAATCTCGTCTACTATAACACCGCCTGCATGATTATACTGTAATATTTTGAATTACTGTAAATGATCTAACTATAACATCAATTACGAATCATCAAAATCGATTCAGTAAAGAATGAATAGTCAATTTAAATATATATAAAAAACATTCCGACAAATTGATAACGTTTCATCTATTTCGAAGTGGATTATTTTTTTACATTTGTTTTTATGCCATCTCTAATGATGGGAAAATTGTATTGAATTAAGCTTAAAATTTAAATTGAGTAATTTGTTTATAAATACGTGTGTATAGATACCAATTAAAATACTTTTGAAAGAAGTTAGCATCAATAAGGGTAGAATAATAAGAGCAGATTTACTTAATTTTGGTTTCTTTGAAGCCATCTGTTTAAAGATGTCTCTTGAAACCGATTCTAGTATTAGGTTTAATTACCGACCACTACTTTTTTATATATGGAAGGAGTAGCAAACGAGCATGCAAACCACCTGATGTCAAGTAGTCGCAGCCCATAGACATCCACGTACAACCCAAACACGACCGAAATCCTGTCTGAGCTCGAACGTAGACACGTTGCTACTCCTGAGGACTAAATTGGTCACCTCGCTTCAAAGTGTAGCCGGCAACCACACCTCTCCAACCGACACACAAGTAATACTTTACGTCAGATTATGAGGTAGGCGGTGGTACCTCCCCCGTCGAACTATGGTTCTCCCACCTTTAAAACTTTCCGAATAAACATATTTTTTCACAAAACTGAAAACTATTTTTAAAGCAGATGTATTTTATCATTAAATCATTAATCATATTGAGACGACCCATACCTTTTACCAAGGAGAGTGGATTAGACGCCCTTTGGCCGTCCTGTCTGCCCTAGACTGCCCTAGGTGATCGGCCATCTGCCAAAAAATAAACCTAAGGTATACGTAAACATCAATAATATTGTTTTAGAACCTTTAGACAAAACTACGTTTTTACGTTTACGTTTTTTAAAGGTGGGAGAACTATAGTTCGACCGGGGAGGTACCACCGTCGCCCTTATAATCCGCCGTAAAGTATTACTGGTGTTTCGGTTGAAGTGGTGCCCTTCGCGGCTAGACTTTAAAGCCAGGCGACCACCTTAGTCCTCAGGAGTAGCAACTTATCCACGTTCGAACTCAGATAGGATTTCGGTCGTGTTTGGGTTGTACGTGTACTACCGTCATATATCTAACAGAGGCACAGGTATTTTATACAGATCCACTCGAGCCCACACCTCGAGCAGAGCTGAAGTCCTATCTGAGCCCATACGCAGATGCGTTGCTTCTCCTGAGGATTGAGATGGTCGACTCGCTTGTAAATGTTACCGGCATATCTACCACTTCAACCGAAACGCAAGAGATGCTTCACGGTGGATTATGAAGGCGGCGGTGGTACCTCCATGTTTGGAATATAGTTTAATCGACTGTAAAACTTTTACAGTTCTAATAACTATTTATCGTAGATACAATTACATTTTTATTATTTGTATAGATATATATCTAATTGTAAGTTGTAACTGATCTCTGTCTGTTCATGGAAGTTATATGAGAATTATCATTAGAGGCTTTTATTAACGCTATAATACTCAAAAAAATGTGTTGGAAATTTTGTCTGTTTGTCTGTACATTTGTGCATGCCAATCTCAGAAACAGCTTAATCAATTTGAGTACGGTTTCCACATGTATAGCAATAAGGTTCACTTGACATTTAGGTTTCTTTTCAAAGCAATTCGTCTTTGAAATAAAAAGCCATCTTAATTTGTGTATATATATAATGACTTTTTTGTTAAAATTTTGCAAAACCCCAAACTCGAAGTGAAATTTCTGAGTAAGTTACATGAGAACTGTTTGTCGTTAAAAACTTTCAAAACCCGCATATTTATGCCCACGTGAACGAAGTCGCAGGCGGCAACTAGTAATAAATAATAAAAATACGTCGCAATGTCTCCTGTAATAATATGTATTCGTCTCACGCTTACTCATTACATTTTTTTTATTTTGCGAAATGTAAAAAGTGAATTAAGGACACACGCCCTTCGAACTCCCCTTCGTCTCGAAATCTAGTTATTGTACCCTCGTCTTTGACCTACCCTTTGAGTCCACCCTTTAGACATGCGAAATATATACATCTGTCTTTCATTCGCGTCTGTTTTTGATATCGTTCAAATTGAAAATTAAAAATACAGGTACAATAATTGAGACCAATTCAAGTGTAATTATAATTATCACTTATCACAAACTACTACTATACATGTATCACTAGTACCTGTCAACAGTTTTTCCCCGCTACCGCAGTTTAGCCGTAACAACGAGCCATGAAAGTGGTTCGAAATATCAGCACTTTAAAAGGTGGAGGAACTATAGTTCGACCGGGTTCGATGGTACCTTCGCCGCCCGAAAATATAATAATGATCTCAAGATAAAGAAAATCGAGGGCAATAACTAGTACTAATAATATAAGTTATATAACTTCTATTTGTACTCGCTAACAGTAGGTAGGTAATTAGTCAAAATTATTTTAGTTAGAGAAATGAAAATCAAATTTGTGTCAAAGCCAGGTTTGGCTCAGTGTGTGATTTCCGTTGAGAACGTGTGGTTTTTTTGTTGGGTGATTAAGTCATGGTGGGGGAGATACCAAGAATAAACAATGACAAACATATGTCACGGATATGGCTAGATTTTTATATATAAATATAATTGAAACATCGGCAAGTGTACCACTTTAACCAAAATAAAAGTACTTCACGCGGATACTTCATGGAGGCAACGGTGGTTCCTCCCCGGTTAAAATATAGTTTTATCAATTTTAAACTAATATGATCGACCCGGAACCCCCTGCTTATTAAAATACATATGTATGGTTACCGCAGCGCCACGCGACTCGTCAAAGTTACATTGTTGCTAGTTACTATGTTGCTAAGGACAACGTGGACTAATAATAATAAATACGTACTTGTTGCAGAACTACTGAACTTTTGCAAGGTTGTTAATAAACTTACAATGAAGTCATATCGCAACATAGAATGCAAAATAATTATAAAGTACTATCAATAACTTTATACTACTATATCGCCTCGAATAGTAGCATACGCTATCTACGCAATGAAATCTGCAGTAATTAATTGTACCCACTTTTTAGTCTTATGTCATTATGAACCTTATTTCCTAAAAGTTAAAGTTATATTAGCACTAATTTAGTAAGAATATTGAATGAAGAGACTAGAAATAAATGGAGGATGGATTAGTGTTTCAGATTTTTATAATTATTTTGATATGCATACAATGTATATTTATTAATGCAAGATCAATAAATTTAGTAATAAATCAAATGCTTTATGCGTTTACGTAAACATTTACTAATTAAAGGTGTTTGTTAATTTGTAAAATGTTAATTTATTTAAAATTTATTTTTGTTTGATAATGTTGTTCTTGCGTCTAAAATAAGCAAATATAGTAAAATATAGTTAATATAGTAAAATATACGAATATAAGTATTGTATCAGGACTTCTTAGATATAAATTTTGAAGTAGACAAACAATCGTGGCAAGACCATCTTTCCATCTTTGCCTCCATTTAATCCCGTAGTTACCTTCTACGATATACAAGCAACAGAGAGTACTGATATTCAAGATTTATTATTAAAATATATGTTGTAGAAATGAAACAAACCAAATTGTATTCCAAAGATGTTTATTTACATGTCAAAACTTCGTCGTGTATGTACAAATGTTGTAAGCATACGTACAAATTGTAATTTTGGAACGTTGCGGGAACTCGAATGTGGTTGCGGTTCGCTTAAGCTACGACAGGGGTCGCGTAGGAGCCGGCGAAGCCGATGGGGGCCGCAGCGGTGTAGCCGAGGGGGCTGATCGCGGCGTAGGAGCTGACCAGAGGACCGGTGTAGTCCACCCTAGACTGGTGAGAGATGGCAGCGGGAGCAGCGTAGGCCAGGGGGGCCGAGCGCTTCTTGATCAAGTGCGCGGGGTACGCGAGGGGCGCAGTGGTGATGTAAGGAGTGCTGTACAGAGGAGCAGAGTAGGCGGTGGACACGTAAGAGGCAGGAGCGGCGTAGGTCGTGGGCGCGATGTAGGTGGCGGGCAGAGCGAGAGGAGCGGACCGTTTCTTGATGAAGTGCGCGGCGGTGGAGTAGGCGATAGGGGCGGCGGGAACAATCGCTGCCGATGACACGTAAGGAGCGGAGTAGGTGGTCGCTAGAGGAGCGGACGCCAAGTAGGTGGTGGGCGCGATGTAGCCGTTGTACGCTAAGGGAACAGACCGTTTCTTGATGAAGTGGGGGTAGCTGTATGGCGTGGAGTAGACCGTCGGTTGGATGATGCTGCTAGCCGGGCTCACGTAGGTGGTCGCCGGGGCGATGGCTGCCGAGTAACCCAAAGGAGATATCGCGGGGGAGTAAGCCAGCGGCGCCGCCAGGAGGCCAGGCTCGGCCGCCGCCACAGCGAGGAAGGCACACAAAACTACGAGTTTGAACATGTTTGCTGTTGTCGAACCGGGAGCGACTGATGCCTTGCACTAATTTCGCATCGGTATTTATACAAATCCACTAAGGGCGATCTGGTTTAACTTGTGCAGAAAGGTCGTCCAGGAAGTTAGCATTTACACTCGAAGGCCACCGAAAGTCTCCAGACAAGTCCGCCCATCAACGAGTGTTCGCCTTTGTGATATAAACAAAGAGATAAACTCGATACAGTTTCAGTAATTAATTAAAAACCAGTGCAGTTGGTTATCATGTAAGTGAATGTCGTATCTTACACTCGTTGAAAGTTTAATAGCACTTATTTTAACCGATAACATTTAGATATCTTTACACAGTAATAAACTTATTACTTAAAGAAACTTC
>DWON01007978.1:0-12477 GCA_018251015.1 Phocides pigmalion okeechobee
CGAGCATGCAAACCACCTGATGTTAAGTAGTCGCAGCCCATAGACATCTACGTACAACCACAAACACGACTGAAATCCTATCTGAGTATTGCTACTCCTGAGGACTAAGATTGTCGCTTCGCTTCAAAATGTAGCTGGCAACCGCATCTCTAACTGTACAAGTAATGCTTTATGGCGGGTTGTGAGGGCAGCGGTGGTACCTCTCCGGTCGAACTACAGTTCTCCCACCTTTTACACTATGATTATAGCACTAAACTAAATACAATATTAACAATTCCAGAAGCAGTCCCGGCGCATACGGTATCCGAGACGACGCTATTCTGCATAGAGGCGGTGCACAGCCTGCCGCTGTGCTGGGGCCACGACGAGTACCTGTTCCACGCGCAGGTGTACTACGGAACGCGGCCGCTCAAGACGCTGCGAGTCACGCATTCCTCGAAGATTGAATGTGCAGGCTTTTACCCCAGGATCATATTTGATACATGGCAAGACATCTGAGAATATACCTTTAATCAGAATGAAATTGGTGTTTGTAAAATCTAATTACATTCATTACCAATGTTATTCCTGACCAGAACAGGCAACAGTCTGAAGTACCCATAAAACATGTTAATCGATTGAATGGTATAGACATCTTTAAGATTTGGATACACACATGGTGATCTAAAGAGATAAGATATGTATAACCATATGTAAATAAAATATTTGGGAATATATATTCATCAACTATTAAAAGTAATATTCATCAACGAAAAAATATCTTAACTTATATCAAATAAGTTATTTTATATCACATTAACTTAAAAATTACGTCTTTAAATTGATTTACAAAACGTGTTTTTTTTAGTTCTAAAATTATCAAATAAATAATATTGTCATATTTTGGCGTTTCCAGGATAAACCTGGAAGATCTGCCAGTGAACACGTTGCCCCGGGAGTCGCGGCTGGTCATCACCCTGTTCGGGCAGACGGTGCGGACGGTGGACAACCAGCACCAGAACAATGAGATCGCGCTGCAGAACAATAATGAGACCGAGGACAAAGGGGACGTGCAGTTCGAGCAGGTGGAGCTCGGCTGGGCCTCCATACAGCTGTTTGATTACGATTGGTAAGGACCTGTTTGTGACCAATTGGGATTGAGTTGTTTGATTGTGACTGGTAGAGATTGAGCTGTTTGATTGTGACCGGTAGTAATTGAGTCGTTCGATTGTGACTGGTAAGGATTGAGTTTTTTATTTATGCTTGGTAGGGATTTACTTTGATTATGACTGATAGAGATTGAGTTAAATGTTTATTTAATTTGTTCTTTATTGTTTATTACATTTGTTTATTGAATGTTTGTATATGGAAAAATTATACTGAATTGAAGAACAAAAGAAGTGGACTCTACTCCTTTATAAATGAAAGCCATGCGCATATAACAATTAATAACAGATATTTTCTGCATATTGTAATTTTCAAGTGAGTTTTATTTTACGTAGTATGATACATATATTATTTTCAGTATGTTGGCGTCGGGGCATTATGTGTTACCGCTGTGGCCGCCGTGCTGCGACCGCAGGATCGGCCCCGCCCCGCACTTGCTGCACACGCCGCCCGCGCCTTTCCCCGTCGTTAATATCGGTTAGTGACTATTTTTATGAATTTGCGGATAACAGATTAAATCATTTAAGACAACAGTAAATATAACTTTTTTTTTAATTGTGAAACAGTAAGAAACGGGCATGTAGGCCACTTGATGTTAAGTGGTCACTGCAGCCCATGGAAAACCACGTCCAATCTCAAAAACAGAAGTTCTATTTAAGGATGGACGCGGATGCGGTCCTACTCTTGAGGACTAAGATGGTCGCCTCCAATAATGTGTATCCGTCAACCATATCTCCCCAACCGAAACAATACATGAAGAACGTGTCGCTTTATGGCTGGTTATGAGGGTGGCGGTGGTGCCGCCCCGGGCGAGCTCAAACGGCTCTACCATCTTTAAATTCTTGTGTTCATAGGCAGATATCAGATTTCGTCGTAATTTTAAGACAATAGTAAATAAGTTTTTTTATAAGAAAGTGTGCATGTTGAACTGACTCAAAAAATATTTTTAATCAAAGTAGATTCTTTTTTAAGCTACTTTGGAAGGTCAATAAATGTCACGTGCCGGTATTTTAAATAGTTGTATTATTTAAAAGGAAAAGCAACAAAAACAATTCTAAAACATAATCTTTTCTGTGAAAAATGATGTATACAAATAACAACTTGAATTAATGGTGGACCGTTTTATAATTTCAGCATTAAAATTTATTTCACAAAACTTTTTTAACACACAATTTGTTTAATGGTCCATTAAAACTTGTCGTTTAAAAAAATATACCTCTTTTATGAGATGATAACAAAATTTATAACTGTATTTTATTGATGGATCTTTGCTTGTAACTTAAGTATATGCAATCTGTATACTTTGCTATAATTGTAACTGATAATTAATAAGCGATAATTGTAACTGATAATTAATGTGTATACAGAAATTCCCGTGTACACTCGTACGGGGGTTAAATGGACTGAGAGTGAAGGAGAAAAGCTGAAGACTCTCAGTCAAGAAGACCTGCCTAAGTTCGACTCGTTGGACGGCCACACGCAGTCGCAGCTGTTGCATCTAATCGAAGAGGGCGCTTATCAGAGGATGCCGACTGAGTGTAGAGAGGTACGGAAGTCATTAATTTCTTTCTTTTGCCTTTTGAAATGATTCAATTATCGTTTTAGTATTTTTTTTATGTTTGGACGTTTTTTTTTCTTAAATATTTTTATATTTTGATCACTGTAGACAATTTGTTAATTTGCCGGTTTTGTAGTTTAGACGGTTTTTAGGGTTAACATTTTTATATACTGTACGTTTTCATTCTTTATATTAGACATTGCTATTATACTCGTATTATTTACATTATAAAGTTTAATTATTTTTAATGGTATGGTCGTTTTATATTTTGACATATTTGTCCTTATGATTGGATTTTTTTGACGTTTAAATATTTAGCAGTTGACGTTTCTGTTTGGTAGATAATGTGGGAGAAGCGGCAATACCTGGTGCAGGTGGCGGGCGCGCTGCCGCTGGTGCTGCTGGCCGCCACGCACTGGTACGGCGAGCACCACGCGCAGCTGCTGGCGCTGCTGCGCCTCTGGGCCAAGCCCTCGCCGCTCAACGCCATGCATCTGCTGCTGCCCTGGTAAGGTTCACACTACATACATATATTACACACACTTGGCTTTCCATATATTTTGTGACAGGTCATCGAATTACAGCATGACCTGGATGTTATCAACGTAATCCTAAAGCTCCCAGTAAAAATAATTTCAATGTTTTTTTATATGAGAATAGTATCAAGTTACTAATTTTGAGGACCTAGACGCTTCGCTAATATGGTAGCCGACATCCGTACTTCAACTGAATCATAAGACCTACTTCACGACGGACTAGGCAGAAGGTGGTAGTACCACTCGCTACCCGGTGGTTATATCACCTACAAGATATCAATTTTGATTTTTTTGTGACCGTCCGATGTGTTTCACAGTTTCCCGGACGCGGCGGTGCGCGCGACGGCGGCACAGTTGCTGCGCGCGCTGAGCGATGACGAGTTCATCCGAGTATTGCCGCAGTTGGCGCAAGCGCTGCGCCACGAGACATACGAATCTAGTCCGCTTGCAGGTTACATGCTGTTTTGTAATGGAATTAAATTGGATTGGATCGAATCAGATTGCAGGTATTTGACTGGTCGGATCGGGACTGATTGGATTGTGTTGGATTGGGCCGAGTCGAACCGGGCTGGCATTGGGTTAGGTTTGGTCCGAACTAATTGTAACACTCCATATAGACCCGTATTGTAGAATTGAAATTGAATGATGAAAATCTTAAAACTATTTAGAATAAAACCCTAACCTAACCAATCTAAAGGGAGTCTGAGCTCATGCGGCATTGTCCCAAGAACGCTATACCCATACGAGCCCTCCGAAGGAATTATTGTCAGGCCATCTGCGCAAATTGAATTAAATTTTACTGTGTATTTTCATGTACTAACAGATTTTGAAACCTAATACTGACAAGGTCTCAAGTTGTGCTAATTTCTTTATTTTATTTTTCAGAATTGTTACTGTCGCGTGCATTATCCGCGCCGGCCGTTGCCCACCGATTGTTTTGGTTGCTAGTCCATTCTTTACCAAATGTGCCTCAGGTAATATAATCAATTAGATATATTTTTTATATTGTTACTAGAGGCCTGGACCAGCTTCGCACGGGTAATTCAATTTATATTCACTTACATTATTTATCTTTGGTAAATGCATCCAGTCATTGCCTAGTTGCAAAAAACTAACAATTAAACTAAGTAAATCTATATTAAACGACGACTGAATTACTATATTTAATTTAAATATTATATTCTTGTCCAATTTACAAAAAATAAACTTAACTTATTATGCACCAAAACCTTCCTCAAGAATCGTTCTACCTGTTGTTGAAAACTGTGAGAAAATCCGTCCAGTACTTTTTGAGTGTATCGTGAACAGACAGACGGACGCAACAAGGTCCTTGTTTTATAACATTTAGAGATGTTATAAAAATTTAATAATATATAATATAATTTATAGAAGCACGGAAGCATGCATGTAATTTACCCAGTAAAAGTTGTCCGACTAATTCCTAACTGGTTTTTGTGTTTGGTTAACTGTCTTGTTTATGATTTACTTAAATCGCAGGGTTATGCTCGCTGTATTTTTTATGAGGAAAACATTACAATTAAATTAACACTTTTCTCTCGAGAAACAACTGCTGGGCGTGTACGTCTGTTGTGTACCATCAAATTTATATATATTACGGGCGCACACAAGCGCGATGTTTGCGTCGGGCTACAAGACTGCGAGCGGAAATTACGTCTGTATATTCGTAGATACTACACGTGTGAATTATCAACGCATCTCCAGTCTAGAGAAAATAGCTTCAGTTTAGTTTGCCTCCCGCAACGACTCGATGTAATATATTGACGCCGCAGTGAAAGTGTCGGGACATATTCAGTTTAGAGAAAACAACTTCAGTTTAGTGCCGCCTGCTGCTATGCTGACTCTACGTAATACGTGAGCTCCGCTGTGTTAATATTTTGTCGTGTCGTTTATTTCAGGCTCCAAGTCAAGAATTCCTAGGTATAACGTTAGAGGAGAATCCAGGCGATAACCAAGAGCCGGACGCGTCCATGACGGCCACGTGGCGCTACCGCCTGCTGTTGAGGGCGCTGCTTGCCATCTGCGGGGAGAATCTCACCACTACCTTGGTCCGCCAACAGTTACTTGTTAAGGTTTGTCCGCCAATTTTAGATTACATTAAATTTATTAAAATATTCTTAGTGCGATTTCGATGTGTCATAAGGCTTGGCATATAAAAGTCGAAATGATTGAATCAAACATAGAGTGATGATGATTGATGTTTTGAGATGACCTATGCTTTTATTCTAATAGTGTTTATCTATACAGAAATGAAATGTTTTTGTGTTTGTTAGTTCATTTTTATTGCATCCTGTGAAATACATTGAAAAACGCTATCTATTTATAATTATTAGACAGTGTTAAAATTTACTATAAGTTTGTTATACTTTATCTGAAGATCAAAGTGATATATTTCCTTTCTCGTTTTAAAATTCATGTGGATGAAGTGCGGATACAGTTATTCATACTACAAAAATTGTAGCCTCTCTTCAAAGTGTAGCTGGCATTGTATATTTTCAATCAAACTAGAATTACTATATGGTGGATTAACAGGGCGGCGACGGTATCTCCTCGGTTGAACTATTGTCCTATAAGCTTACGAGCACGCAAACCGCCTGATGTTAAATAGTCGCAGCCCATAGACATCCACGACTGAAATCCAATCTGAGCTCGAACGTAGATGCGTTGCTACTCCTAAGGACTAAGATGGTCGCTTCGCTTCAAAATGTAGCTGACAAACCGCACCTCTCCAAATGAAACACAAGTAATGCTTTACGGCAGATTATGAGGGTGGCGTTGATGCCGGCAGTCACCTCTCCAACTGAAACTCAAGTAATGCTTTGCGGCGAATTATGATGGCGGTGATGGTACTTCCCCGGTCGAACTATAGTTCTCCCACCTGTAAAAATAACGTAATGGTATTGGCAGAGCGTGTCGGAAGTGGCGCTGTCGGTGAAGAGCGCGAAGGAGGGCGGGCGCAGCCGCGCGCTGTGCGCGGGCGGCGAGCGGCTGGCGGCGCTGCTGCGCGCGCGCCCCGCCGCGCTGCCGCTGGCGCTGCACAGATACGTGCACGACGTCGACGTCAAGTACGCTCGCCCACTCTCATCCATGGTTCCCTCTCATCCGTATCGATATCCACTGATCGTTTTTTATATATCTAGTGCTTAAGATTAACGGGCCATGTTCTGGTTCGAAATAACGCCAATACGAAGCGTTAATCGTGGGTACCCTTGACCGATTTCGGACTACAAAAGGTTTATGTTTGCAAAATCAAAAATATAGGACCTGGGCTGCAAATGAGGGTTCATGAAAATGTTCATACAAGTAGTACATAGTTAATATCCAAAAAATTTGCTGTTCATAAATAATTTACCTAATACATAGAGTAACAGAAAATTTTAAGAATCTCCGATCAAAACAAACAAATCCCAAAGTCAGGACGATCCCTAAGAATCAATATCACACTGTTAAGGGTCCACGCGTTCGTCATGACGAAAATTTTGATATTTGTTATATACTTCATATTACACTATTTGTTTCTTTTCAAATTCAGCTATAATAAATCCTATACTCATGGTTTTTCTGTCTACTAATATATTGTTAGTATATATCTCTTACCCTGTTAGAGAATTTGAAGTAAAATTTATCACGATTTATTTCTTATCCTTCTATTGATCAACTTTTCTGAACACAAAATCGAAAGTCCAAGTATTTCCAAATAATTAAAATCAACTTCTAAAAAAGAGGAATATTATCAATCCGTCGGAATTTTGAATAGAAATATAAAAGAAAACTGTTGGCACTGCAAGCATATCATTTATAACTAACTTTACCTTTAATATTTTTGTTTCTTTGCTGTTATGTAGAACTATATTTATTTAATATTGTACACAGATCGTGTATGTTCTTCGCATCGAATACGCTACCTCTGAAAATCAACTTCATTGGCGTTGACAACGCTGTCATACCTGCGATGTTCAAGGTATGTAATTAGAATTAAATGTATCAAAAAATATTTCACAGTTTTCTCCTTGAGATTATATAAGGTCCTTAAACTTTTTTTTGGGTTTACTCAGTAAGAATGAATTTTCATATAAGATCACCAGTATGGCATATATATGAGGACTCAAATAAGTACAATTGTTAACTCAAAAGAGTTAGGTTTTTTTGCGCACTGTGCACTACTATTTTAAGCTGTGGTAATAAAAGTTATTTTATCCTATACAATGCGCAATGTAATCGAGCAATACAAATTTGTATTTGAATCTTGAGCCATTCGTAGTGTTCAATATGTTTGGAGTCTTACTAATAAGTATAATCACAGTGAACTAAAATCCATTCATACGTCTGAGCTGATATACACGCACACATACACACATACACACACTATTTTTATTACAGTTTTTATTAACTATGTGTGTGTGTCATTAGTGTTTTAAGTTAACATATGAATAAAATATTTTATAGGTGGGCGATGATTTAAGACAAGACTCGTTAGTACTACAAGTCATCAAAGTAATGGATAGCCTGTGGCTGAAAGCGGGACTTGATCTGCGGATAGTGACCTTCCAAGCTTTACCAACGAGTAACAAGAGAGGTAAATTGTTTTAATAGCTTCTGTAAAATATTTTGAAGACGGTTTAAAGTAGCTTCTTAATCTCATTGTTAATAACCCCAACTGCTCAGCCCGAGGAGGTAGATTTGTTGTTTTTTTTCCAAGACTTTACTTAACATTTTATTATCATAAATCGTAGGATTTGCACAAAAAAACAAAGGAAGAACTGAAAGGACAAAATATTGTGTAAAAAAAATATAAATATTTTAAATCAATCAAAATTTATTTATAAATAAAGTCTATTTTAGTTAAAATCTAATGTATTGTATATTAGTATGTCACTGATTGATCGGTATTTGAAATATCAAAAGTGAAATAAGTTGCTGCATAGACAGACTGTATGTATTGTGCATAATCTTAAAGGTGGTAGGGCCGTTAGAGCTTGACCGGGGCGGTACCACCGCCACCCTCATAACCCGCCCTAAAGCAACATGTTCTTCGTGTAGTGTATTTCGGTTGGGGCGGTGTGGTTGCCGGATACACATTATTGGAGGCGACCATCTTAGTCCTCAAGAGTAGGAATGCATCCGCGTCCGTCCTTAAATGGAACTTCTGTTCTATTTGAGACTGGACGTGGTTGTCCATGGGCTGCAGTGACCACTTAACATCAGGCGGCCTGCATGCCCGTTTCTTACTCTTTCACAATTTACAAATGTCCATTATTGGTTTTAAAGCATCTCTACTTGTCTTTAAATTTCGATTTAGGCATAATATACTTACTGTCTTATTGTATTTTATTTAGTGTATTATGTTTCTTGTATTTTAGGTATGATTGAAATAGTATCAGAAGCGGAGACTCTGAGGGCAATACAGACTGAATGGGGGCTGACGGGCTCGTTTAAAGACAAGCCGATAGCCGAGTGGCTCGCCAAGCACAATCCCTCTGAACTGGAGTATCAACGTGCAAGAGATAATTTTACTGGTGAATATTTTTCTTACATTATTTTTATACAAGTAACAAACAAATATATATTACATTACACAAATCTTTACTTATGTATTTGTATATATTGATAATAATAATGAAGATCTAAAAACTAATTCACATAAATACCTTAATAAAACACAATAATGAAAATCTTAAAACTAATTATAATAGAGGCATAACCTAAACAAACTAAAGGGAGTCCGTGTCCATGCAGCATAGTGCCCAAACGCTAGCCGCATTCCCGCGTTAAATAGCAATCGCAATTCTTTGCGTCAGATATGAACCACCTCTCTTGTCACCGGCAGCGTCAATTATATGTGGGACTAATTGTTTGAAAACTTTTTTGGCACTTGAACCCCACGGACCAAAGGTTTATATAATGTTCCTTTATATATTGATCACGATCACGAATTGCTTATATAAAATAGATGACTAATATTATTTAAATATTTATTTATTCGTCAGCGTCCTGCGCCGGGTACAGCGTGGCGACGTACTTGCTGGGCATCTGCGACCGACACAACGACAACATCATGTTGAAGACATCGGGACACCTGTTCCACATCGACTTTGGCAAGTTCCTTGGCGATGCACAGATGTTTGGCAACTTTAAAAGGTAAACTAACGTTATAATTTTTAATATTGTATAAGAATAAATGATTAGGTTTTGTGTGTAATTTTGTCACCAGTGATCACCCATCTAAGTTCCGACTGCTACTGATATTGCTTAACTTTGTTGATCTATTACAGTCTGCACAGGTTGTGCGGTTATATTCATGGCTTTAATTATTTTAATGTAAATATTTACTAGAGTATATCATAATACATTAACCAGGGTTGTTCGAAATCTTACTATTTCTCTTATGCATAATGTTTTGTTACCAACATTACCCATGATTACTCATTCTTACAATTTCGGCCGGCGTTGATTAACATTGTCAATCTTTTATGATGTACATAGGATTAAACGCATAATATGCACAAATCGAACACGTTTGTATAATGTTATTCGTCTCGTATTCTCCCTCAAAGCAAGAGAGCCGTAGGAAATTATGCCACCATCACTCATGATCACCCATCCATTTCCCGACCACGGACGTTGCTTAAAATCTCCGAGGGTCTACATCCCGTACGACTGGCACTAAAGCGATGGCAACCGCAGGGACCGCGCGCCGTTCGTGCTGACGCACGACATGGCGTACGTGATCAACGGCGGCGAGCGGCCCACGCAGCGCTTCCAGCACTTCGTGGAGCTGTGCTGCATGGCCTTCAACATCGTGCGCGCGCACCACGACCACATCCTCGACCTCTTCGCGCTGGTCCGTCTTCTGCACTCTTCACGTTCTACTTTATTTTAAACTGCTACTACTGCTGTAATGTTTTAACTGAGCGTTCCACTAGTAAGTAAGTGGTCGCCCATTAGTCACGAATCAGATAATTGAAATTCAGAAAATTATCTTGAATACAAGTAAGAATATTAAGGAATGTAAAAGATACCTAAACAGACAAATGTTTATACAGAGATTAAGGTTGCAGTTTATTTCTGAACTACATAAAACAAACGAAATTGAAATAATTTAAAATGACGAGTCAAAATTATTTCAACAAAAAAGTAAAATAACTTGCAGTAAAATATCTCAGTACACCTTCCGTTCTTTAGGATGTTGATACATTTTCCCAAAGCTTTTTTGAAACCTGACGAATTTACATAGCATCTTTGACACTCATGAAGAGAATGTAAATTGTAATAAACTGTGACTGAAATGTGTCACACCAGTATAGTTACTGGCGCTACGCGGTCTCTTATTCAAATTCTCTTAGCGAATGAATGGTGAGGGTGAGTGCCGAGTGTGAATGCCGACGGTGGGTGAGGAAGTTGAGTGGTACGAGTGGGTTCTAACCGGGTGGGTTCTAATCAGGTGTGTGCGTGCAGATGGCGATGTCGGGCGTGCCGGGCGTGACGAGCGCGGCGGTGGGCTACGTGCGCGCCGCGCTGCTGCCCGCCGTCACCAACGCCGAGGCGGCCGCCGCCTTCGCGCGCCTCATACACTCCTCGCTCAAGAGCAAGTTTGTATCTTTTTATTGTATTATATTATAAATTAATGAAGATCGGTCACCGTCGCTGGTTTTGAAAGAAAGGTCATTTTGCATTTTTTCAATGAGCCTCATGCATTCAATTCGTCTGCGTTTTTTTTTTCATTTTTTGACTCTTTATACCAAGAAAATACATATTGCTAAAAAGCTAAATATGCTTATTAAAATCGCAATTTCCTGAAATTTCATAATCTTAGGATTTTCTTATGATATATTAATGATGATGTTATATCTTGTCCAGTATGTTTTATAATAGTCAGAAGCTATCTTTAAGATATATAAATGTATCCCCATGTTTTTTGAGCTCTGTCGATACTGTGCATTGCTTCTGAGGCCTGACATTGTCGCCTCGCTATTAAGTGAAGTATCTCTAACTGAAAACAAAAAGTTGTTTTATGAAGGCGGCTATGGTACTTCCCCTCTCAAACTAACATTGCATCACTTGTTAAAATTATAATTTGTTGATAATAACAGGTTCACGCCCATAAACTTCTTCCTGCACAACCTGGCGCAGCTGCGTGCGAGCGGCGACCAGAACAGCACCACCTCCGAACTGCTGTCGTTTATGCCCAGAACTTATACGTAAGTACCGACAGCAAAATAATGAGTCTGTTTTTTTTTATTTGATATTTGATTTACTTGTATTTTTATATTCAATCTACTTATACTTCTATGTATTAGTGTTATATGACTACAAATGCTGATAGTAGCATTAGAATGCAAGAGATATTCAAAGAAAATTGTTACTAACATTACGTGGGTTTTTTTTGCAGCTTGTAAATCTGCTGCTTTGTCTGCGAAATATAAGTTTAAACACACTCTATATATTTTATAGCGATACGGACTTTGCAATATAGCTTAAGAGGCAGACTTTACCTATAATTATATGTTCATTGATTATAATCATTAGATCCATGATTATATAAGCGTGATACAACAATATACTGAGACCAGAGGCCTATGATGAGACCAGAAGTAGGACGGACATGACGGCTGTGTAACATATTCGTATTATTGTGTGTATCGTCGGCATCTCCGTAAACGTAATATGTAAGCGCCACAGTGAAAGTTTTAAAAGCAATGTGTATATATCGACGTTTTAAATGGACATTGTGGTAGTTTTTTATGTATGATAAATTAAAAAAATAATATATTATCGGGATCTATATATATATATATCTATATATATTCTCCAGAAAACTTGTCCTGTCTAGGGCCGCTGGTGTCGACGCTGACTGATAGACATGAGCTTCGCAGTAAAAAGTATTAAACCTAAAAATGTGTGCACCAGCATGGCGCAGGAGGGGCGGCTGGTGCGCGTGGAGTGCCTGAGCTACGAGAAGCGCTACGACCCCGAGAAGCACTACGTGTACGCGCTGCGCGTGTTCCGGCAGGGGCAGGCCACGCCCTCCGTGCTCTACCGCTCCTACAAGCATTTCACGGAGCTCTACCAGAAGATCTGCCTCCACTTCCCGCTGGCCAAAGTGCACAGGTAACCACTCTATTGGATTTCTATTTTTTTATTATGAAAGAGTAAGAAACGGGCATATACGGCTTGTTTTCGACCATACGTAACATTTAAACGAACTCAAACTTATACGTG
>DWON01007979.1:0-12474 GCA_018251015.1 Phocides pigmalion okeechobee
CATGAAGAACATGTTGCTTTACGGCGGGTTATGAAGGTGGCGGTGGTGCCGCCCCGGGCGAGCTCTAACGGCTCTACTACCTTTAAAATTGGTTTTATCTTTTTTATTCGTATATCAGTAAAATAAACGTACACAAACAAAATCAATCAACAAAACAGACAAACGTCTGTGATTTTAATAATCGATTTCAATAAGAATATATGTTTGCATATTAACCTTTTATATTCTCATGCCATATTTATAAGATACGAAACTCGTTTTAAAAATCATTCGTTTGTCTGTCATTCTGTGTTAGATAATCTCAGAATGTATTGTGAATCTGTACATTGACGTAACGATACATTGAAGAACAGATACCTAATATTATTTATAGCTTCTTTAATCTCAAAAATGTTTAAAATTATGTCCTACTTATTTAAAACAATACTTCGGAATGTATACAAGTGTCGCCATTCACGTGAGCTAGTCTCAATTTAACTTTACTTTGTAATCTCTATGAACTTTACCGTACACTTCCAGCCTAGACCGGTACCTCACAGGTGCGTGATACGCAAACCCAGCTGCTATCATTGTTGTAATAGCCAAATTACTCGACGATTGTATAAAAACTAGGCATCAGATGTGACGCAACCGGACTAGACGCTTTCACTTCCCGTTTAGACTGCCTCCAGATTATTTTGCCGTATGATCAACTAATCAAGATACATACATTTTTTTAATTCGCCTCGTCTCATATCTGTTCCACGCTAAGCTGACGCTAAGCACAATTATCTAACTTTAGGCAACACTCGGGTACACACAAGTATTCGTGTTGCGAGCAAATGCAACTTATTTTAACAAATTAATCTTGAGATTTTCATAATATTCGCTTTATTGTGGCATTCTTAGCTGAAGTGTAATAATGCAAATGTACACACGAGGCGGATTGTTTTAGCCGTAGTCAGTAGTCATAATTAATCAACCGCTACGTTGACATAATTGGCTGTCATTTATCATAAAATAAATGTTTATATGACCAAACCTTAATGAGAACCTCCATAGTGGTAAAGTTTTCATAAGTATCTATTTAAATGATTTTAAGATTTATACAAATAGAAAGACGAACTTTCATATGTACGCACTAAAAGTCGGGTCAGTGTAATGTTTGTGGATACCAGAAAATTTACCCGAAAATTTCACCTAAACAAAATGAATGTGCGAAACATTTTGAGGTGTCATTAAGTATCGCTGACAAAATCGTCAGTCGTCGAGTCTCGCAAGCGATGTGTCAGACGACACTTGTAGGTCGTTACACACTCGTAGTTCGTGCTTTATCGGTACATCTGAAAGGCTGTGAGGAAGGCTCCGAGTGAGCGGGCTCAATATGTTACACTCGACGATTTTGTACCTATCATCGAAGGAGAGCAAAAGTTTATTTTTGACCTAAATATATGAACTTTAACATTAAATAAAAATACTATCCCGTACATATTAGACGCAGATATGTTACTGTATTATGATATTGTAAGTCAGAACTATAGTTATTACAAACTCGCAATATGGCTTATTTAAGAAGCCGTGGCGTAAAAAAACCATAATCGGATTTTAATAATCCATTACATTTATATATAAAAATATGTCATTACCGATATATTTACTCAATTTACGTAAACAAAATGCAACTGAAGCACTATATAATTACAAATAGACAGAATGCAATCAACTTTATACTAAGTGGTTTTAACTTTATACTAAAAGGACAAGAAAAGTTATTTTTAATGTATTTATATTTAGACTCTATTATACCAGCAAATGTATTTATTTTATTATTTAAAAATATCGTTTCAGATTGCTTAATAAAAAATCCAATGTATTTTCATTACAAACACGAAAAATATTTTTAGTTAAGAAGGTATTTTTTTTGTCTATATCTTACTCAAACCTTATGATAAACCTAGAAACAGAAATAAGGAGAAGTCTAACTTTCTCACAATATATTTTCATCACTATTGAAGCAAGTGCTAATTAACTCCTCATAGAAACTTCAAACATCAATAATAAGGATAGATAGTACTGAACTACAACTGCAGTACATTTATAAGTAATAAAAGTATAACCAAATTATATAGGCATAAAATCTTTCTTTGGCTAATAGCAGGTACGACTTGCTAAAGAAACCATTTTAAATTGAATTTGGATAGCTTTGAAGGTAGATGACAAGTAATATGAGAAGGCAGTACATGCAGCTTCGTGTGTCCCTAATTACTGTAAACTCTCAAAAACCTAGTAATTTGTTATGCATCGTGGACCAACGAGCACATAGCACAACACGTAACGAAGCCTTACCGTCGGATGATTCTATATACGGATACTGACGTAGTGTAACGTTGCTCCAAACGTCATAAGCCCTGGGATCTCTGCTGGGCTTCCGCGAGCTTCACGTGACTTATCAACGACGAGATCCCAACTAATTCTTTATTAGATTAAATGACCTTGACAACAAATACCCCTTCCCATTACAATGTAACTTCGCTCGTAATACATAACATTACCATCATTTCAAAGAACTACCTTTATAATAAATTACTTACTATACAAAATTTTGTATATTTACCAGCTATTATTAAAGTATTTTAACTGTATGAAATTATGTGTAGTTCATAATTATATAAAGGGTAAATAATTTACTCATTCTAATAAAATCTATTTAACGGTCATCACTATTGGCACAATTACCACTGATGGCTTCTTTGAACATTGGGGTTTATGGGTTGAACCACATTGTTATTGCTATCTTAACAATGAATTTAGTATTAGTGTAAATCTGTGCTACCGGTCATTATATACTTGCCAGGTACCTTACAGGGGAAGGGAGAACCTGTATGATTCAAGCAAAGAGCCCACCTAGCTCGAGCGCGGCATTTTGTTGCATTTAAAGTCAAATGCATAGTTGCAAGCTCACATATACACAAGACGACTGTATTAGTTCTCGAGAATAGCAACGTATGTAAAATCAACTTGAACAGAACTAAACACAATAGCTCTTCACCGCCGCTATGAGACAAATAAGTACGGAGTTAGCGCCGCGCCGCCACAGACGTAAATGAAGTGTTAAGAGTTGTACCACCTTTAACATTTTATGTGGGTTCAAAATATCTACAAGGTAAGGACTGAGGATTGTAAAAGTGTAATAGCGATCGTTATAATCATAGTACAAATCCAATACTCATAGTCATAATTAAAAAGATTAATCCCTCTGCGATACTAATTGTAACTTTAAACCTTAACACACATTTCCTTTCCATAGGCTATACACTACATTATCACAAATAGTATTCAATTTTTGCTCATGACACTAGAAATTGTTAAGTGATACTGAGGTGTCGTGGTCTACGAACAGTTCAAAAGAAATGACCCAGATGCGGAGTGCGCCAGCAACTGCCGTATAGTTGCAACCATGGAAGACGGTTTTTGTCAAAATTGTTTAATATCACGAGTAATATTGCACTTGGCTTATAATGCCATGCAATTTTAGTCCAATTTAGTTTTTTTTCGCCACTTTATTTCGTAAATAAGGTAATATCTAATTGTCAAACAACATCTGTATACTGTAACTATATATTGACTCATTGGGGTAAACGTAATTAGAAATGCTTATAAGGTTAGAAACAAAACATCTTATATTATACTGAGAAATTCAATAGAAATGGCGGACGAACGTGAAGTTCACCTGACAAAATTGGAATCAATTATTGGAATGCTTCATATGAAGCAATTACTTACTCCGTAAATCAAAGATGAGCAGAGCATCATTTATCACTGTTATCAGATATAAGACAAAAGACTAAATTAAATGTGACCACACCACGAGTCTTCTTGGACTAAACAGAAACAAAATCTCTATCCACCGTTACGAGTTATTGCGTTCGAATCACTCTGATACTCTAGGAGATCCGTTATATTTTAAAATATTTTCTATTACGGTCTGATCCCCCGTAAAAGATTAGACTTCTTATGTGAAATACAAAAATATATTATATGGTGTATTATTTTGTTCGTCACATAAACAACAGGGTTAACAGTAACGGGTATATTGTCTAGTTGTGTAGTGATGCCACCAGCAAGCACCGTGACGCCGGCGCCGTCCCCAATCGGCGGCTCTTACCTCTCCGTTACCGGCCTTCGTAATGAATGGCAGGATTACTACAATTTGTGCGAAATTTTGTTATACACTTTTGCACTTTTTAAATAGAAAACTATGAATAATTACAACAATACGTAGCAGTTTTAAGTAAGTCTCGAATAACAAAGTCCCTCGCTTCCAGTGGATGTCGTAGGAGTTGACTAAATGATACAATACAGGAGACAGAAGCGTCTTCCTGCCAAGTTATATATGTAGTGCGGTCAACGCAAGGCCAAGCGTAGAGGTTGCGCAAACCTACATTTATGGCGGAGGCCTATCTAAACGTAAATCTGTAAGAGTTGGTGAAAACAGTTATATAAAGACGTAAGAATATTTTTAACACATACATAGTAGTTATCTTACTAAAATAAAACAGCAATTCTAAGGACATTTATGTAGCTACAACTCAATATTTATATTGACACCTATAATGTTAACATACCATTAATTTTTACGCATTTGCCGTGAATATCACGTCAAAATTGGCTCAACTACTTCAAATATTCTTCAACGTATAAACGATTATTCAAGACCTTATTACTTGTAATTCAGAACAGAATTAATCGATTTGTGCTATTTTTAGATTCGAAGTGAACGTCATAATAACATACCATTAAAAAATAACGCTGAACAAACAAAACTATTTTAAAGCAAGTACCTAATAATAACCATTCGCTCAATCAACCGACGGCAAAAAGTTAATCCTCCGAATCAGGTCGCAAATAAAATGCTTCAATGGGCGTGAAGTTGATTCTTAGACGATTCAATGCCAGCTTTCTTTCGCACAATCTGTTGAACTGTCATAAGATATAAAACGGGCAAGTGCGAGTGGAACCCTAACCAAAACAATATTTTTTACTGGAAGTCGTAACGAGTATGCAGTCCACAATTGCTTAACCATAATTGTGATTGTGTAACACTACAAATGGTTGTAGCGGTGGTACGTCCCCGGTGGAATTATAGGCACCTTGCGAAAAATAAAATTAAAGTTAAAGGAAGCCCGGAAAAATTATCAAAAATGTTTTATCCAGAACTAAATTGACACAAAACAGGTATCTTAAGAAGTAGTGTACTCTATATTATATTCAACGCTCAGTACTCTACTTAGCGTTAAATGTAATATAGAGTAATCTAATACATCGGCAAAATACTTCATCAATCTTTTTCATATTTTTATATATCCGCGTTCGGGCCTAAAATTTGGGTCTAGATTCAAAAAACGGCAGAAACCGTTGACGAGACGTGACCATGATTGCCGCGGGGTGATTAAACGAACGTCGGACGGCAGATAAAAACGCGCACCGGCTAGCCAAACCGTATTTTTCTTTTTAAAAATAACAGCTAGAACAAAATTGCAGCAAATTTTTGTTTTCAAAATGTACTTTTTTCCACAAACCAGATCGTGATATTGCCTCTCGCGTATCTTTCGACTACCACTTACAAACACAACATAAATAGCTTACAAAATATAGGTATAAGATAGTTCTAGAAAACTTGTGTTGTTAACTTTATTCTTACACTAATTTGCTACGTATTTAACCTTCTCCTTGAGTCACTCTGTCGTGTGAAAGATCTAAGCGAACAAACTATGAGAAGCGACTTTATTTTATACTATGAAGAGATTTATCATGTCAATATGAATCGGATGGAACCTACAATACTCAGGATATGATACAGGATTTAGATAGATTACATTATTATGTAGCTAGTCTTGGCAATAAATAGGTATACGTATAAAATGCAAGAATGTTATACTAGAGAAATGCTGACCATTTCAAATATTTGTAACATGATATCGTAAATGCACCCGTGCGAAGCCAGGACGGGTTACTAATATATAAAAAACAATGTATGTCGTTAGCTTGCATATGAAATAATAAAGTAAGGAAACAGAATAAGTACTTAATTTTAAAAGTAAGTGAACAATAATTCCAAATTCTAACTAATTTTCAACTGCAAATCCACATTCGAACAGTGACTCTCTAATAAAGACTGGTGCCAAACAAAAAACATAAAAGAGGCTGCAGCCAAAATAAGAATGTATCTAATGTGATGTACATTAACAAGAACAGTTGAACGTATGTATCACGCATGTTATCAAGAGACATAAGTAACTTGAAAGATTAAACATCCTCATTATGTGTGGAACCCCCACACGCAAGTCCAAACACTTCATGAATGTATTCAAAACACGGGTAAAAGTGGCGGACAGTGCAGCGGTTGCTAGGGGCGTCGCGCGTCGCCGTCTCATTGGGATGCGGTGGCGAGCGACACCGAGCGCCACGCGACGTCGCCCGCCGCCGCTACATCTAGGACTAACAATCGCCCTCACTACGTAATTTAGGGTTTATTTTGTAATTTAACTTGTACAAATAATCAAATCCTTTAACGGTAGGATTAGATATATACTAACTGCTAATAATGTTTTTTGACTGAAATACTCATGTCACAGCCACTGCCCTTTCTTACCATTTGTAACCTGCAATTTTTATATAGCATACGTATATATTATGGGAAATCATAATGTAACTGTTGTGACTTACTTGTGTTGATAACAGGTAACGGAACCAATGACAGAACATTACATAAACAGGTGATTTAATTAAAGAAAAATGAGCGTCAAAATGTTGTCTTACCAAACTTTAGCTTCCTCAAAAATCACAATACAATTATTATGTTTTTTTTTACAGGCACCGAAGATCTTTAGGTCATGTGGTGGAACTATGAAATCCAGGGATTCCAACGTCGCCGTCATAATCCACTGTGATGCAAATTTTGTGTTTCGGTTAAAAAAGTTCAGTTTACGACCACTCAATGCAAGGCAACCCTAGGAGTAGCAACGCATACGTATGAGCTGAGGTAAGACATTTTTCCTGTTTGAAGTTACATGTGGACGTTCATGGACTGCAGTAACTACTTAAACCAGCTGGCTCGCATGCTCATTCGCTACTCTTGTCACACAAAAAGTCTGGTGCCACAGCGCCGCGGAAACCGTCCAAAGACTCGCGATTCACGGAGCGCGCAAACAATTACGTTGCGCAAGATTGCGCGCTCGCGGCGAAAGAAACGCGCACGACGCACGCGCACGCGCCGGCGCTAACGTACACTATTAATTGCATAAGAGGCTATCGTTGTCAGTGCTGGCTTGTAAAGCAAATGCCCGTACTGGCTTGATTCGTGCAAATCAATATTCATTTTGTTAATTTTTAAGCAAAATAAATGATTTTATAATAAAAAAAAAAAAAACCATAAATGCATTACACATTTATATGTAATATTTATCAGTATAGAACAATCAGTATATTCGAAAAACAGTGATTCGGGATTACAGGAAGTCATATAAGTAATATATAGAGCTATAGTAGGTGTAATATATAGAAGCTACTGCCCCTAAGGAACTCTACATTACTTGCAACTTGCTATTAACGGCGTCATGCACAAAGTGACCCGACTGATGAACTAAACCTGCGTTGAACTCCATTCGTCACGTGTCAGAAACTATTGGTGTAAGATCTTGACAGAAATATATTTTGACGATGAAAAATGTTACACTTCTTTCTAAAAGGATACCTATTTACAAAAAAAATGCAATTATTGTTTTTAAACCAATATAAAGATTTGCGAAACTACATATAAATAAATATCCTTGATCAAAGTATTTATAAACCCAGTATAGAATTAAACATTATAACATTGGTTTTTTTATGTTGGAATAGTGGCAAACGAGCGTGCATGTCATTTGATGTTAAATGGTCTCTGCAGCCCATACATTTCTACGTGCGACCTTAATCAAGACTAAAGTCCTGGCATCGTGCATAGATGCGTTGCTACTCCAAAGGACTAAGATGATCGCTTAGCGTGAAAGTATAATCGGCAACCACACCTCTTCAACCGAAACACAAATTGCTTTCCGGCGTATTATGAGGGCGGCGGTGGTACCTCCCCGGTTGAACTATTGTTCTACTACCTCGTAATTTTTGTTACAATAATGGCACACACGCTTGTTAGTCATCTAAAACTATGTAGCTATTGCTGCCCGTGGATATCATTCAATATAAAAATGGCTGAGATTTAAAGCCGGGTTTTAAAAGTGGAGTTGGTGCCTGCCTGAATGAACTATTGTTATACATAGTTAGCTACGACATAACGCTAATCAGATAGTCGATTAATTTATTATTCAATTAATAGTATTTTAAAGTTTTTTATCTTAAATAAGGCTTGAGATTCACATAACTAGTGTCTAATTTATAACGGTCCAGGACTCGACTTGATCGTCTATGAAATTTTGATCACTCTTGCGTTTTAACTGTTCCATTCTACTATTTTTGCATAATTTCTATTGAAATGTACTGATGGATACAGGGTCTAATACAGTTGTAAGTGTAAATTTGCATACAATGGCGCATCCGAGGCTCGTCCATCATGACCTACACAACGCGTCACCGGCTCTGGTTACGTGACGATCACTATGGGATTTATGGATATCAACCGTAGTTATATAGCGCTGAATGGATGTGAATCAGATGAATTAATGTGTAACTTGATATAAATGGTGCAGCCCAAAATACTTACGTAAGATTAACATCCATGGTGAATTACTGTTAATAACGATGGTTTCATTAACGAGAAAAAGCTTTAATTACGAATTACGAACTCAAACATAACAGGTTATAATAATTCATTCATCAGATGCAAAAATATGTAACGACTGCAAAGTTCAAAGCGCTTCAATTAAATAACAATAAAAATATTATATTATTTTCACGACCTCATTGTAGCAAATAACAATGCCTTAAACATTTCTATTTAATCTCGGTTTTAAATAGCTTGTACGAAACATTCACAAAATCACCTCATCCTCCATCCAAATACGTAAAATGTTCAAGATCAACCAGACCAGAAAGATCAAGCGAAATTTCATCCGTAACCTTTTTAATCTATTGTTGTTGTAAAAAGTTTTGCAAATACTTCATTGTGTTGTTGAAGCTGTAACGGTGTTGCATATTCCCCTGCATTGTGCCTGTCTGCGAGCAGATACTAACTAGACATGCATTGTTTTCTTTCTTTTCTTTGTCAGAACAATGCTGAGCAAGAACAGAGCAAGTTGTTTTAATATTTACAAACGAATGGTTCATCGTCATTTTCATTGACCTAATCGACGATTCCTATAGAAACAACAACATAATAAACCTTCGTCAAAAAAGTCAAAATTTAAATGGAATCCTTCAAATCCACTTGTAATCTTCGTCACGCAAAAAGCCTCACGCGTCTCATCTCCGCTCATTGAGGCTTAATAAGGAAATGCGAAACCGCGACTTGACGCTTTAAGAAGGAAGACGTCGTACTACCGGAAGCGGAATGATGTAGTAGTTGCATTTTTCGGCATTATGCAAAAAGCGACGCAGAGGTCATTGCATTACTAATTTAATGCCTTGTGTGGTGCAGCGACGCAGCCTTCGACAGATCGCCGAGAGCCAGCTAATTACGAGCCCCGACTGTGCGGGCCGCCTCACCTAACTCGATCTGTCATCTTAACTTAATTAATCCGGTCCTGACTGAAGGAAATCACCTCGAGAGCATCTTGAAAATTCTATGGACTCTCCAGACCACCGCCTACGAATAAAGTATCTCTCAACAAGATTAAATAAATACCGACCATCATATCCACTACTCCCTCTATATACATATTTTACAACAAACAATTTGTTTATCTTTAACAGAACATCGGCTTTTTATTGGTTAATCCACCTTGATGAATTAATTCTGGTTAACTTTTTGTAATCATTCCGCGAACAATAAATAAATGTTTATTGTTTGCACGATCGATTACTATTAGTGAGTAAATATTTCGTAATTCTGAATCGAAATCGCGATTTAAGGACGAAATTTGAATACGCGATGTGATTTTCGGGTGGAAAACGCCGGCCGGGAAACCGAGCAAGTACTACTGTAACGTATGTACTGAAATGTTGATAAACAGATGAGGACTCACCGCTGCATGTTGTCGCAAGTCACAGGTGTGGAAAGTAATTCACAGCACAGACGCGTTTCGGTATCGTGTCGGGTGTTCGTGGGACCGTCAGCGCGGAGTCGCCATGTCCGAGCGCGGCGAGGGCTGGGGCGCGAGTGGCGCCGCGCCGCGCACCGCGGAAGCGCCGGCCTTCTCGCGACCTGCATTCTGCGGATTTTGCGATACCACTCATCACTCCGGTCAACGACGTCTCAATTCGCTCTTCAACTAATGCAGTTAATGAATTTCTTTATAGTATAAATAACTATCATCATGGATGACTTTGAAGTTTAGAATCGATTCTTAAATACAATAAACATAACTACTTCGCGATCCTTCACTTAATGCTTCCGCTAACGACATCTCTATAGTATCCGACGACAGTTTTTCAAAAGTAGGTGCTTAATCGACTAAATCAAGCATAATATTGGATTTACAGTTGATTTTATCTGCTTTTCAAATTAAGTAATGACATCAATAGTTGATTCCATTTTTACTTTTTTCAACTATTATAAGTTTTCTCGCAAATTACCTCCAACCCAAATAATATACATTTTCCAACATACACCAACCCAAGCAAATAAATCTTAAAGTATTACCGTTAGCAAACACCAAGTGATACACAGACAAACTTGAAAACTAAACATTGAAGTGTCAAACAAACATCGGCCCTTGCCGAAATCAAAACCGGAACCCGTAACACCGATACCGCTCTGTTTCGGTAAATAAGCCGCAAATTTTGTAGAATCAGAAACATTACTTTATTTGACGCTATCAACTGTAATCGTCCCATGTGACGCACTATACGAAAACTGATTTGAACCACGTTTTGATATAGATGTAGTATCGCTAGAAACATTATATGATTTCCATGTATTACACGTAGCAAATTATCATCCAGATGTTACAGATTGACTTCCGACTTTTGCCTTTTGCTTATATTTTGCGTCTTATGTCTATAATTATTGTTGCCGTCGGATTATACGGCGTCGCAGGCACTTGCCAGATATAAATACTTAATATATGATGTCCATGATGCTTCAAAGTACTGAGTACGTAAGAAGCAACTCGCCCTGAAGAACATTGAAGTAGTTCGAAAAACTCTTAAAAATTAACCGCAAACAAAAAATAACAGCCTCAATCGACAAAAATTTAATTATTGTAACAGATAGAAATAGAAAAAGGGCAAAAGGGGATATCATCTACATATGTTTCCATCCACTGTTTTCAGGTCATCAATTTCTTGGAGAGAGAACAGCGTATGCTCTTTTTGCCTTGACATCGTCACCCCTCAAGTAATTTTCTATTAAACAACAATACAGAAAACTTATAAAGTTACGAACATAGAGATTTCATCAAGCCTGAAAGCTCATACATTCTTTACAAACTTGTCAAGTGAAACTAATAATAGTCACAATGTATGAAGGAACACTGGACGGCATCGACTCAGATTTATCAGGTTTATGTCAGACCATTTCCAATACAATGATGGATTAGGTGCATCAATTAATTCACAGAGATGTGGGCGTGTTTACGAAGATAAACAAATTGATAACGTGTTGGAGATACCGTAACTGGTGGGCGGTTACATTTGAATGCGAACAGGAAAACTATGTAATATTTTTAATGCTCGACGCAAACATATGTTATTATAAGCTTGTGGTACATGTCTGGATGTCTGTGAGAAGTGCCTACCTAGGACACTAGATCTAACGAGAGGACTAAGGAGGAGGAGAGGAGAAGTTTCACTGCGGTGTAAAGGTTTTTTAAAATGATGAAAGGAAATTAATTCATTTAATAAACATTTATTATACTTCCACAAGACTGATTGTATTTTTTTTTACACTAAAGATTTCTGTACAAACTATGACAATACATATAATATGATAATACGATGCTGTAAGCAATATAATAATAATTTAACTTAATATAGTGGCTATATCTGCGCAACACTGTGAACTGTATCGAGGTACTTTAAGCTTCCTTGCGTGAATTAAGAAATCCGGAACTACAATATATTGCGTGCACAATCCTCAGTAACAGAAAAACGCAGTCTGGTTATGCAATATTTTTACAATAATATCACTGAAAGCGGGCAATACCTAACTATAAGGAACTGGTTAGTTCGTATATCATGAATATTTAATTGTTTTCAATCTCCGTGTACATGTAACTATATATTAACTACAGTTCGACCGAGGAGGTACCACGGCCGCAGTCTCATAATCTGCGGTAAAGTATTACTTGTGTTTCGGTTGAAAAGGTGCGGTCGCCATAACGAAGCGAGGCGACCACCAGAGTC
>DWON01007980.1:0-12474 GCA_018251015.1 Phocides pigmalion okeechobee
GGACCAACATGGTCGCCTCCAATAATGTGTAACCGGCAACCACGCCTCCCCACCCGAAACACAATACATGAAGAACATGTTGTTTTATGGCAGGTTATGAGGGTGGCAGTGGTACCGCCCCGGGCGAGCTCTAACGGCTCTACCACCTTTTATTGTAGTCGGAGATTAGTGGGCTCACCTGTCCCTCACAGCCGCCAGAGATCAGGGTCCTGCCGTCATGCGTCATATCCAAAGCCGAAGTACCCTTGTTATGCGTGTTGTAGATGCAGTAGATCAAACGGCCCGTCAGCGGAGTGAAGGCTCTTATGTTGCCATCGTTCCAACCTATACAAATTATTTGTATTCAAATATGATTTTGTCAGTTGGTATTTATTTCTTCATAAGCTAAGCGGCTTGAATATGGTTTTTTAGCAGTAAAGACGTGATAATTATTAATTACACAACGAGTGATAATACCTCAACTGTTAACGTAAGCATCTGAAGAGATTTTATCAACATGTGCGCGACAATACCATATGCAGTTGTTTTATCAATATCAACAGCGTATGTTTTATCAATATAAAAGCTTAATAGTTTTTATGTCACTGTTTTATACCCCAATATTGGAATTATATCTTTCTCTCTTGTGTAATGAAATGTATTTAACGTGACGCGTCCTTGAAATTTTATTTTCAGAATCAAAACGTCGTCTGAGATTTTCTTTATAAAAGTGATTGTACTTTAATATTTTGTACTAAAATTGGTATTATAACAGTGTCCTATCAATAATATTGTATCTTTCTGTCTATGGATTTTTTATATTATATTTTCGTAGGGATTAAGTGCGGAGTAATAGCCCGCAAGCTGTTTGAATTTGAAATACGATAGAACCGTTCAGAATAGTTCAGCCGGGGTGGCAACACCTCCGGCCTCATAATCCACAATAGAATAGCTCTTGTATTTCGGTTGAAGAGGTGCAGTCGCTGGCTACATTTACAAGCGAAGCGACCACCTCATGTCACAGGAGTAGCAACGCATCTATGCACGACGTCAGACATGAATTTGGTCTTGTTCGACAGAAGGCTGGCACGCTGATTTGCTACTTTTCCAACATTAAAAATAACGACTATACCGGAAGATGCTGTCAGAAAAGTATTTACTAAAGCCTATGTAATAAGAGAATCACTGCGGAGTTGGGTTGATTTACCACCTCATTGGCGGGTTTTTTTGCGGCAGGCCTTGTAAGTAAGCAGTAAGCTCTCACCGGTGACGATGGACTTGCCGTCGCCGGAGAAGAGCACGGAGGAGCAAGTGAAGTTGGGCACGACGATGCGCAGCAGCTCCTGCGCCGTGTGCACGCACCACACGCGCACGTCGCCGCCGCCCGCCGTCGCGAACACCCCCGACATGCCCCTGCGGTAGTATTTATTCATTTTATTGCCGACTGGACACCTGCTCCAGTAATTTTATCTTCAAATATACTTCGCATCTTACAGTTAATATATTGTAATGGTGAGAACTATTAATATATATAGACATGTTTTATGTTTTTCGCCGGGCACGGTAAATAATAGGCTTTTAGGCAAAAACGAATTCGTTTGATTATATTACTTAAATTCTTATATTTTTTTAATCATATATAGCCGATGTTAACCTCTGATAATGTTGCGTTCTATAGGCGAAATATTTAAGTAGGTTTTATATTTATTAACTATTAACTTTAGTTAGAAAAAACTTCAAATCGTGAAATCAACAAAAAAAAATCTTCCCCCTGTAATAGTCACTAGCGGTCATCCTTCCAATTTCCGCCGGCGAATTTCGTTGCTTAACATTGACGCTTTAACAATATTATACGCAGAGGGAATAACATAAATATATAGGGTATTCTCACGTCGGAAAAGCAATACAGTTGATGGCACAACGGTGGCAGGTGACCACAAGAATCGGCGCGAAGGTGGCGACGTTGATCGCGTAGATCTCGCTGGTGCGAGTCCCCGCCAGCAGCAGCCGCTTGTCTCCGCGCATTGTTGGTGACTCCATTAGCTCAAGAGACGTGATGCTACCTTCCAGTTTTGTGGACTTAAGCTGAAAGGTGAAAAATCTTTAAAGGTGGGAGAACTATAGTTCGATCAGGGAAGTACCACAGTGGTAGAATATATCCAACACGAGTTCCTCAAATCAGCACTAAACCATTAAAAAATAGGGTTATACCATACATGGTGTAAAAAGTAGTAGAACGGAGTGTCCAAGCAGGTACCACCGCAGTGTTCATTTTTAACTCGAAGCATTTTTTCGTTTCGATGGAAACGTTGCTCATTTTATGTTATGCAGCGAACATGCATAGCCCTCAGAACTGACAACGCATTTGTGATTTCAAATGCTATTTTTATGGCATTGTTGTATGGAGTTGCAAACGCCCATAAATGGTAGTATTCAATAGCTATCAGATAGACTGCATACTCATTTGCTACTAATTAGCATTATAAATGTAAAGAAAACCTCATCTTGCTGGCAAAGACGTAAATATGTTTTGTTCAAACCTAGTTGTTCGCGCCTATCGTACAAGCGGTAATGAAGATGCGTGAAACACTGAACCCGAACGTCGCCGAATAACAACGAGGCGAGCCGAGCGAGACAGATCGTCATTATCGACACATTCGTTTCAACTCAAACTTTTTTACGCATCGTAAAAATATTGTCATCGACAACTGTGTCTATTGTACTATCTAATAATAAGCTAGTATATTTAAGTCAGCTTAGTTTTCTTCAAGAAAACACAAAGGATTAATTAATTGGAGACGGCGAAATTTGAGTGCGAGTAAAAACAATAGTCATGCAGCTTATCACGACAAGGGTTTTGTTCAAATACAATAACATATTATATACCTTAACATTAAATTGACAAACAGAATACTATGCTTTTACATCATAAACTTGTTATGTATGTTTTGAAATTAAAATAATTTATTTTTATTTATTTTATGTGTATAAAAATTCATTCTGTCATTGTAATTATTTATGCCAATTACATCTTACGTTTCTCCCGTCACATCTATTATTTAACTCGAGCGGCAACCGACATACTTACAGCTTTGAAGTGTGGCTTGTTCGGTTCTAACACTTTGCCTTTCGGGAAATCCCCTTTCCAGTTGATCTCGTCTAAAACGTCCACCGTGCCGTCTCCCGCGCCGACGATAAGACAACCATCGTCCATTATCAGTATAGACTCTATGCCTGGGAAATAAGAAATCGTTTCATAACACTTCGCGAAGTCTTCGCGAAACGGTTCACTTCAGTATATAAAAATTGTGGTCATACATCTCCCAGTCCCGGGTTCGAATTCATTTGTATGCTCTTCTGACTTCGGATGATGAAATTATGTAGATATTACCCAACTTGCACTTATTTGATTTGATAAACTATGACTAAATACTTCTTACTCTGAGAGGAGACTCGTGTTGTGATTCTGTTTTACAGCAAGGACACAAAAACAAGTTGATGATATGTGACCACGTGACCACGTGCCATGAAACTGGTTCGAGATAACATCACTTAAAAAGCCTTAATCGTAGGTACCGCACTTTACAGAATATTTATCATTATGGAGAAAAAGAGGGATAATCAAGAAAAATAAAATTCAGTATAGAATTTTATTTTTATATTTTGATTTTAAAAGTACAAATTATTAACTGATGTATGCATGTAGTTTCTTACTAGGTACGTGTCTTTAAAGAGGACCAATTAAAACGTAGAAACAAGTTTAACCAGACCTTGGCTATAACACAGAGACTCTGGCCGCTTGCCCTTCCGCCATGGGCCACACTTGGCCAGACAGCCCAACAGAGACGGTTTGCAGTGAGCCACCGATTCTGCGGGATCTGATGGATAGTTTATTGAAAACTTTATCATGTCTCCTGTTCTGAAAATGTAAAGACAATGAAATGGTTTATTGAAAAGAAATGTTAACGTAATATTTATTTCATTTTTAATGGTTCATTAACACTATATTTCATGAGTAGTAAATCAATGATATAAATTAGGTATCAGTGGTTGTAAAGTAAGAATCAGGAGTCATAGTCATCACGTCGGTCGGAAAGGAAAAGTATTTTCTTCTTTTATATACACAACAAACAGAACTGATGTTCTATCAATTATAGTTGCCTCACTTCAAAGTATAACCGCCAACCCCACCTCTCCCATTGGAACAAATAATTGTTTCACAGTAGATTATAAGTGGCTGTACCTTTTCAGTCAAACTATGCTACTACGACTACCGTGTTAAAATTTGCATTAGATGGTGATATGAATCCAGGATCCATGGTTTAGCTAGATGTATCATGGCACAACTTACGTGGTGCCAGCGTATCCGTAAGCGTCGTCCTGACTGACGGCGATACAGCGGACACTGCGCCGCAGCTTGCCAAGCGTTACATCCACCACGTCCAGGTTTTTGCTTTCCATTCGTATGTTCCACACGCGAAGGTTGCCTGTACAGCGAAATAGGGTTACAGGAGAAACTTCTCCTTTATATCCAGTGTTCTATCGACTGTATTTTTGTCGTAATAATCTACATACAGTGCATTGTTTGTTCGAAATAAAAATATACTGATAAAAGTATAAAATACGTTCTCTCATACGTTTTTAAATCTATATAAAAGTAGTCTAAATCTGCGATTTTGTCCACAAAATGTAAGCTTAGACTTCATAAACTATACAACATAACTTGAATAACAATTGACTTCATGATTAGTGATTGATAGTTCAAGCAACATTTGAATAACATTTACTTAAAAGAACTTATCTTCATTATATTTTTTCTTGAATATGGCTCCGTTCCAAAATATAATAGCGTAAATTACCAGTTATACGTTTTAATACTGTCGATGTTTGTATTAACATAGCCATTAACGAAACAAATGTATAACGGATCACGTTTCGACACAATAAATAAACTCACAATCTCCGCCAGTAACAAAAGAGTTGACTCTCAACGTGAGCGGAGTGAGGGTCATTGCGTCGCCGGTGGTCAGCTTCGAAGCAGCAGCGGTACCGGTAGCCGCGCCCGCCACGCAGTCCCACAGCACTACACAGCCATCATCGCGACCGCCCAGCGAGATCATGTATCGTTCGTCCGACGAGAAAGCCAAGGATTCTACTCGCACCTGGGAAACATTGTTTTTAAACTGGTGTTGATCAGAGTTTGGATGCAATGTGTATCTTGCATGCCCCCACGGATTTTTTACATCGTACATATGATTGATCGACAAAGTTAGGCAACGCTGGCCGGGAAGAGGTGATGTGGTAATAGGTGGCAAAATTGCACAGTTTCAATGTTAAAAACGTATATTTTGTCAATTTGATTTCGTTCGACGTTCCGTAGCTTTCAGTGAACCGGAGATAAGAGTTCCGTTTTTGCCATTTTGTTACAGAGCCATAAAATAGTGAAGAAAGTAATTACACCTACCTTATGTAATTCATGGCTACCAAGCATGACCTTCCTCTTAAAGTCCCACACCTTCGCAGATGCCTTGAACCCAATATGGTTGATCTGTCCCGACCCAACGTAAGTTCCCTTAGGAGAAATTGCGACGGTAGAAACGCTATTCGTGTGTCCGCTGAGGAAGTACATCTTCTTAGTCTTCCACTCCTGGATGCAGACCTTATTGCCCATAGGGTACACGATGTGGTTTCCATCTGGATGAACCTTTAGCCCCCTTATTGCTGAACCTATTGCAGGGTAAAAAATACTGCCGGTAAAATACGCGAACTAAATTTAAGTCTATACATAAAACAAACTCGCTTCGCCTCGGTTAGCTCAACTAGTTTCCGACTTATACAAGGTCTTTCAAGGACATATAGGATAAGCTCTCATTAGTTGCGATGAGTGCGGGAGAGAGAGGACTCCACTACCTCGAAGATAAGGCGCAAGTAATACAGGATGCAAAACATTAAATAGGTCGAAGACTGGCGTACTAAGTTGATACGCCTCATTAATTAAATAAGTCCGCATCAACACGTCTTTTTGATCGTAACAGAACAGTGCGAACACTGCTGTTATCAGGTTCCACTAGTTGGTGCTTCCATAATCAACCACAGATCTACTAGACTACAAGGAGAGATAGGAGTTCGACGCCCCTAAATCTCCTAGAATAAGCTTCAATTCTGGTTCTTCTTACAAAGGCCGAAAGGGTTTGCCAATGGTAAACTCGTGATACAATTAGTATCGCAAAATCTGGTTGCTATGTAGTCCCGACGACTTTCCTTTTTTATATTGTTTTATTTCTAAAATCGTCAATTAATGTTATACTTATAATATTTGTTATTTGAAATGATAACTGAAAAATAAAATGTATTTGCACTTTACTATTGTCATGTCTTTATGACGAATAAGTATGTTTTACAAATTTACTTACGAATAGACTAAAATGTATGTCATTTTAGTCTATTCGCTTTGCTTATCATGAAAATAGCTAAATTTAGTTTCATAAGACCCTTATGGAACGGTAAATAACTTTGTAACATAACGGTAAATATCATTATGATTTTTATCCTTATAAAGACTTATAGTAGTGATTTCTGTGGTGTATACATTTTTATGTTCCATAGATTCCAATACCTATGCTTGACAAAATAAAATACAAAAAGTAGTTTAGTTGGTAGTGTCATGGAAAAGCTAGGTAGGACCTAATAAAAAAAAATGTTTATTTACCGTCAAAACCTATGATGGCATAAGTCTCCAAGTTCTTAACGTCCATTTTATTTCTAAAATGGTTAAATAACGACACAAGTAAAAATACTTTAATTATAAAATACTAAACAAAGTTTGGCCACGAAAGCTTGGCGGTTTGCGTTAACAATGTTAAGTTAACATTGTTTTGTTTGACATTCGTTGCCATGGTAACAATGATAATCATAGATTTTATCCAGAGATAATATTTTGTACTGTACGTTTAGGGATAGTTAAAATACAAGGACTTTGTATTGTAAGCAATGCGATGAAAATATTGGCCCCCTAGCTAATGCTGGCGCACGGGGTTAAAACTCACACTTGCCCTGATTTTTCGAATTTAGAAGATTCAGTGAAATTTAGTGAGCTCAATTATCGTTTAGACATACCACCAAAATGTTTAATATTATGTAGTTTTTGGTCTAACAGGTGGGTAACAGCCTCTTTATACAGTTGGGGCCGGCTTGAAGTACATTTTCCTATGCTGCTTCAATCCAGATACATAATATGTAGAAATGCATACGGGTTAATGGCCACTATCTATCAAAAGTTTCCTTAATTCACACCTATAGACCATCTGATAAGTTTTAATTAATGTCTTCCATCTATGGAGCTCTATAGTATGGAAGAACTTTACAGTGGTATTATGGTAAAAAGTCTTTGTAAATTAAGAGAAACATGTTTAGTATAATTGTATAAATTTATTTGTAACAGAATCAGGCACTTATTAGTCAAAACATTTTAGTTGGTTTTTAGACATTTTTAATTACAAACTTAGTTATTATAAGATGTACAATTGGTATTGTAAAATATTTACAGTGAGCATTAAAATTCTTTCATATAAAGATTATGATTTATACCTCAGATGAGAAAAATGAAAAATAATCAGATATTAGAAGTTTATGTTTACTAATTAGAAAACTAAAGGTGGGAGAATTACAGTTCGACCAGGGAGGTACCACCGCCGTCCTCATAATCTACCGTAAAACATTAGTTGTGTTTTGATTGGAGAGGTGCAGTTGCTGGCTACATTTTGAAGTGAGACGACCATCTTAGTCCTCAGGAGTAGCAACATATCTAAGTTTGAGCTTAGATGGGATTTCAGTCGTGTTTGTGGTTTTATGTGAATGTCTATTGGCTGCGACTACTTAAGATCAGGTGGTTTGCATGCTCGTTTGCTACTCTTTTCACATAAAAAATCTGCACTTTTTTAACATTGCACAAAAATATTTGATTACAATAAAATCCATACATACTACATATTAACAATACTTCATAACAATTAGCAATACTCATCAGCTTAAATTTTACAATGTCAAAATTGGAGTTAACTTGAAAAACTAAACATTTTTCTACATTATTAAAAATCAATAATGCATGCAACATTGTTGTCATAATTTATTTGAGTTATTTTATTCTCAAGGGGCAATATCTCATAGTAAAGTCACTATGTAATCAGGAATACTCAGACATCCAGAGTCTGTCATTGTTGCGCTAGAAAAATCCTTCAAACCCTAGAATGCTATGGCATTTGATGTCTTTGCAGGCTTTCATAAAATAAATGCGTAGGATTTCATTTCAGCTTCAATACATGATATATTTGTCAGATTTAACAGGGGGAAACATAACTACTGCATTTTACTTTGCATAATGCGCATGTGGCATGCAAACAACTTCTGTGTCAATAATTACAGTAGAACCTCGATAAGTTAATGTCTCCAGAAAACACAAAATATTTTAAGTTCTAGAGGTTTTAAGTTATTAAGGGTCTAGGGAGTTGGGATTTGATGGGAAGGGAACATATTATTTTTTAACTTATAGAGGTGTTTAAGATATCGAGGTTCTACGGTACATACGGTACATATCTACGGCTTATGGGCGAATACAAGTTCCGCTTTTATGTAGGTGTTACAAGACTGCAGGAGGATACAATGGTTGGGTATACTTAGACCTAACATGGATCCAGAAAAACTCAACAGGAGTGTAAATTATCAGTGCATCTCTAGTCTAGACAAAACTGAAAATGCTGACATGATATAAATTTAAGCGCCACAGTCAGCTTTAAGCCTATGTAATGTCTGGAATCAGTAGCATTCTGTCTTTTCATCAATTATAGATTCACAATTTGACCTGTAGACACTGCTATATAGTAAAATTAATTGCTGGACAATACATCATACAATACAATATAAAACAAACACATTTTTCCAATATGTGTATTACATTTCCTGCTATAAAACTGAATTCACTTGGTCACTTCCGAGATAAACATTTTCTTCTCACTGATTTAGCTTTCTCGTCAATTTGGTCCTTCATTAATTCAGCGATGCGCTTCGTTTCATTTATCATGTACTGCTTAATTACTGACAGCATTTCTGACAGCTGAAAAGATAGATCATTGATTGAAAAAAAAATTCACCAGCTTTTGATGCAGTTGTAATCATATCATAATTTTACGAGTCGTTAAACTCTTTTTGTTTTGAGGGCCGTGAATGCCAGTCATTCTAGGTAGCAAGGCAAGATGGCAATCTTAGTCTCCAAGAATGGCAATGCATACAACCTCAGATAGAACTCAGTCTTGTTTGAGGTTCTATAAGGGATTTTGTGTACTCGTCTACGTGTTTGTTCATGGGGAACTCTAGTGTGGGGCTATGAGTAAAGAAAGCGTTTAGTTTTCGAAAGTTTTTAAGATGACATAGCTGTTACACTTCTCAGATCACGGTTATATACTGCTATTATACAAATATATACATATAAAACATACCAGGAGATCATTCTCGTTCTTTCCAAGTTGTACAAACGCACACTTAGCGGCATGGCTTTTGTGTTCTGCCCAAGGGTCGTCGCTCGCTTCCCAACCATCCAGCTCTTTCCCACAAAGGAAACATTTAGCCGCGTCAACGTCTTCAGTACCAGTTGCCACCGAGTAAAACCCAGCCTCCGCCATGTTACGCACGTTGCACTTGTTTTTGTCACTAAACGGCCACTTCTTAAAAGTTTTTATGCGTTCTTCAACTAAATATAAAGGAGGGCTTTCCATTATTTTCTTTATGAAATAGTATTATACAACAAAGTGACGGTCACTGTAAGTTGGTCAAAAAACAATTCAGATATATAAAGGGATCTGTCGTTATTATTAAACTTCTTTAAAACATTATTTCACTCCGAACAAAACCAAATCAAACAAACCGTTACTTCAAATCTAAGCTTCAAACTTTAAACAACTGTCAAATGTCAATGTGTATTTAGTGACAAATACTGCCATTACCTACCACAGATTACAGCAAGTTTGAATTATCTAAACACAAAGGTACATGAAGAAAGATTCACTTCGTAAATTTTGATCTTTTTATTTCGTTTGAAATATATGATAAATTGCATATCAAATATATGAACATATTTTTATATTACAAATAAAAATATTTAATTTAAGTTGTCGTTTTACAATATAAATGACAGACGAGTAAAAACTTTTAGGTTATCTGCGACTGAGCAGGTGTGTATCAGTGTTGCCGCCATATGGATTTTATCCTTAAATTTAGGGGGAAAATAAACGTATTTTTCTGCATGAATCTAGCTATTTCGTCGGTCTGGGTTTAAATAACTTTCGCTTACCTATAAATTATGTCGCATTGTAGGAATTTAGGATATGAAGATATTTTTATACAAATTACTTAAAGGGATGTAAAGTCTATAAAATTTTTTCTTTCAGTTTAGTTTATTAAAAGTATATTTTATAATTTTCTCAGGAAACAATAAAATATATAAAAAAGCAACGCTAAATATATTAATTTATCCAAGAATTTACAGCCAATAAAAAACATTTTTTAACTATTTAAAATACATTTTTGTCAGGTTGTTAAACAAAAACATTTTTATATTTTCCTTGGAATGGTAACCGACCTTAGGGTTTTATTTGATATTGAATATAAATTTTGGATGTACATTTCTATGATTTGCATGCTGTTTAAATATTCTTAATATGGGACCTTTTATATTATTACCTTTTATATTTATATTATTTGTATGGGAAAAATAAATCAAATGGTGGCAGCATTACTGCACGCATTGCATTGGCCAGCCAATCGAATCTGAGCAAAGTCCGTGATAAGCCTGTCTTGTGTTGTTGGTGTTGATCTTAGAAAGAGAAAGTATTTGTGTATAATTTTATTGAGAATTTATTTTCTATAACATAAATCACGGGTTATCTTAATAGAATATCTGTAATTAGGAATAATCAGTACAAATAAGTGTTATAAAGTACGGACGGAGCTTCCAAACATTAAACGAATAAAGTGCCTACATTTTTTACAGCCTTTTGTTAGTTCTAAAAACTATTATTGCCTTTCGTTTTTTTTATCGTGTGTTTAGTGTTTTGTACGACTCTTGCGATGGTCCGAGCTGTTTTCTAGCATTGTCCCGTCCAGTATAACCTTTTGGTAAGTACTATGCATAGATATTTATAATTTTTAACATGTGTTATTTTTGTTTTTATTACGATGTCGAATTCAATCGACGCTTCGATGACCTTATTTTTATGAATCGAATGTACAAAAAAGCTAATGATTTTATGTTCATTAACTTTACTATTATTTTGTTGTTTCATAAAAAAGTTGCACTATTTTTATCCTTGGTAACAGTAAATTTTAATGTAGAATGCATAATTTCGTTTTGCTACCATTTTTTCCATTTCACTCTCGTTGTTTACGCGCCATGGTTGAATTTGTGTCATTTTAGTTCATCATTTTTGTTTACTTTACCTAAAACAGGCTTAAGATAAATATGCAGCGAGCATGGGATCCACGTGGTCTGGTCTGGTCACTGCCGTATATAAAGTGAGATTTATAATAGAAATGAAGACATACCTGACGAATGAATGGTTCAGACTTCAAGAGTACGCTACAGTTGACGACTAAATTAGGATGTTTCGTTAAAGTACATACCAATCCTTTAATAATCGCTGCTGTTTTAATTTGAAAAGTGTGCTTCAAATCAAAATAGCAACGAGTAACGCGCTGTTATACGACAGAAGTAGGTGTGGCGGTGATATTTCTAAAGTCGCGCTATCGTGTGTTCAACTACTTTTGATAGTACTCAGGGCTCTGAAGTTCGCCCGTGACGCCACCTTCGTTACCCTTATTTCTATATTTTACATTTTGTAACAGCATTGCAGGACTTGTGTTCTATTGAGAAGGGTGCTGCGGTGGTGCCAATTCACCATGATGAGATTCGAGATATTCCATTTTGTGTCAAGAGTAGGTTCGTAAATGTGAAGGATTTCAAACTAAGCTCTTTAAAATAGTGTTTTATGTTATCAGCACCATCTCTGGAATGACCTACGGGATGTGTTTCAGGGGCCCCGACCTAAAGGGACCCTCAAAAGCCAATTTATTTGTTCATATCATTTTTGTACAGTTTTTAAGTATTAAATATTACGTTGTATTAAGTATTGCCGTCAACGTTTCTAAATTTAAATATTTATCATTCGTTAGATCTATTTTTTGTCGTAAACAGTGAAAATTTGGCTATAAGCAAGTAAAAAGCCAGAAAATCCTCTTCAGTCGGGTATTTTTAATATTATTTTTTTCGTAATTATCGTTTTTGCGTAGAATAATGCAGATTTACGAATTTACGAGTCCGATTTTTGAAAATTTTTGTTCAATCACACTCAATTATACTATTTTACTTTTGTTTTTATTGTGAAAGAGTAAGAAACGGGCATGCAGGCCACCTGATGTTAAGTGGTCACTACAGCCCATAGACAACCA
>DWON01007981.1:0-12473 GCA_018251015.1 Phocides pigmalion okeechobee
CATGGGCTGCAGTGATCACTTAACATCAGGTGGCCTGCATGCTCGTTTCTTACTCTATCACAATAAAAAAAAAAAAATAAAAAACAATAGCGAATCTAAAATATATTTAACAGAGATTAATAATATAACATATCGAAGTGAAAAGCCTATAAGAGCATAAGTATACATGTATATATAATTATATACACAAATGTAACATTTAAGTTTTGTACTGTATGAACAATTATATGTAGATCCACATATAACATTCACACTAATTGAAACGTTCCCGCTATAAATCGAAGTGCAATCCAAATTGAAATGACATCCGACGTCGATTACTCCGCCGGGGATTGCGGTATGCTGAAGTTTAGTTCTATTTGGATATTTCTGTCAAAGAAATTTTGCATACTTGATTAAAATATAATATGATCAGAGATATGGTTCACATGCGCACTCATCCATGCACATAGGGACGCATACGCAAGCATCCATGCACACAGGCATGCATACACACGCATGCATGCATAAAACGCAGGCATAGACACGAATGTATATGGCTCGAGTTAGAAAGTACCACCGCCACTTCTAGAGTAAAACAAACCTATCTTCCTTTAGATGAATAGCTGTAGTAGCCTGCTCTTTTATGTATGAAGCCTCGCTTCAATGTTTGCTTGATTTCTGCAGAACTTTAGATCTACATTAAGTATAATCAAAGTATTCAATGGAAAATATCATAAAAATTGTAACTTTTTACTAATGTGTAAGGATGACAAATTCTTACTCCGGGTACATTTATCAAAATCCATGACATCTTAGTTCCCAAACGTGTTACTAAAGGGGCCGCGTTTGGCCAAACTTTTTTTACTAAGGCTACTGTTATATAGATTATGAAATACAAAACAAACAAACAAACAACAACTATCCGCCAATCTGCTATCACAAAAACCATATTGCGAAGGATTACGATGCTCAAATCCATTAAAAGCTCACAATACCAATTGCGAGTACTGATAAGCGCCTTTCCTTTCCAAGATGGCGTTACAATATCGAAATTACCGAGTCGTGAGAAAAGGTACGCTAGGGATGAGTATAAGGAAAAATGATATACCTCAAGCAATAACCACTATATCTATCATGACGACGGAATTGACCTTTTGCAAAATTCGTTACAAGCCTCATTTGATACAACCCTGTTTTGGGAACAAAAGGTTTCATTACGATGATAGATACGCTGTTTCGTAATCTATACGAGGGGTAACATACATACACACGTATCCGTGTCCCAATAGTTAATAGGGTACCCGTAAGATAGTTGTAGGCAAAGTAATAGACATAAGCACTCACATGGCAGTGGTAACTAATATCAGTTCTCCACGCAAAGGGCAAGAGGTTCGTTCCTCGGCATTTATATAAACTATATGTATTTGACCCAGAAATATAAATAAAATTTCTTTCTTTCTTTCAACAACCTTAACCTAAGGCTTTGCGCGAGAAATATAAATTTAAATATCTGTTTTAAACTGTATATCAATTACTAATTTGATAAATATTGCTTAGAATGGCACATTTTAACTATAATTATTTTACTATAATTATTTTTAGTCATTACTTAGTTCCAACAAAATATAGCGTGATCATAGATGGCGAGACCGCGGAACATACATTGTGAGTACAATTATTAGAAACATTAAATCAGTTATTTTCGCGTTAAAATAAACAAACAGAAAACGTTGCATTTTTATATAATAGTAAGGTTTTTTTCTTTTTTGTTTTCTAGTGAATATAATTTGATAGGATTAAATATAAATATATATATAAAGATAAATTTAAAAGGAAATTTACTACAACAATGTCGTAAAGTGTGTAGAGGCGCGATGCAAGGAGAATCTTGGGAGAAGTGCAGTTTTTAGGTCAATATGAGAGCACAACAGACGTTCGTTAAACGTGCTTAAGGTGCCGTAAGAGGGCAAGGGTCTCCTCACACACATCGACACGAGATCGAGTTCAGCTGGTCATTATTATTTACGTCTACTTTTTCTTTTGTCTTACAGGATGTTAGCAAACTAATATGTATATGATTTCAAATTAATTTTATCGCGTAATTGTTATATTTTACTATGTACCGGGTACTCACGATTAACGATTTTTGATTGCCGATATATCCTTACGGCTCGTGGTCACGGCAAAACATGTCTGCAGTTCCACTGATTATAAGTGGTCACTGCCGTTTATGGAAATCTGAAACTTCATACAGAACAAGGGTTTCGTTTGAAGCACACGTGCGCTGCTACTCTTAAGAAAGCCGTTTTGTGGAAAGGTGCTATTGCCAGCGCAGTTTAATTAGTCAGCAAACGCACGGGAACGACGAAACAGCTTCACGCTTGATATAGCTATTACAGTGGTACTTCCTTACTTAAATCCTACAGATTATACTACCTTTTTATGTGAGAAGAGTAGCAAACGAGCATGCAAACCACCTGATGTTAAGAAGTCGCAGCTCATAGATATTCACGTACAATCACAGAAACGACTGAAATTCTATCTGAGCTCGAACATAGATACGTTACTACTCCTAAGGACTAAGATAGTTGCCTCGCTTCAAGTGTAGCCGGCAACTGCACCTCACCAACCGAAACACAAGTAATGCTTTACAGCGGATTATGAAGACGGCGGTGGTACCTCCCCGGTCGAACTATAGTTCTCCCACCTTTTACCTTGCAAAGTGTCCACAACATACGCGTGGAAAAAACACGCATAATTAAAGTCGATAAATATGGAGACACCCGTAACCAAGTTTCCATGTATTTTCTTACTCAAACTATGAACTTTGAACTATGAAAATAAGAAATTTAAATCCAATCCGTATTTACGTACGTATACGTACCTACTTGTGGGAACTGCGTAACTTAACCCTCAATCTGGCTCACTTAACATCGTTTCATTAATAAAAATAAACCAAATTTGAATGCCTTCAAATTATTTTTCATTCATACAGATTTTTTACAGAAGACAAACACAATAATTTTATAGAACTGATATGTGATGCTGTTGGTAGAACATATGTATACTAAAAGTAAGCAAGCTAAAGATATTAAAGAGTTAACCTAAACCAATCTAAAGAAATGTATAAATTCTACGATGATATTAGTTTAAAATCTTATGTAAACTAAGATAAATTTATACGTAACAAATTAAACAAAATACTTGCCGTAATACAAACAATATTTCAAAAGCTTCAAACTAATAAATAAGCGTATTAAGTTTGTCAGTGATAGAGAACAGTTGTAATACTCTTTATTTATATCTTTTCTTAGTCCGGCAACTTTCCTAGACGGTGCAAGAAACTTTGTTGTGCCTTTTTCGTTTACTCTCGCCAACTATACGTCCTGAATGAGCTATGAACCGTTTAAAGGGCTCTGGCGACGTCCCAACTGGAGGTCCCAAATTAAATTTGATACGTTATAAATATCGGTTCCTAGAAGGAATTGTGGTGTACGAATTGTTGGCGAGGTTTCATAAAACAAAGCAAATATTATCCGTGTCATCCGGATGAAATTAAGTTGAAAACTTTTAGTCTGTATAGGAACTTAGTTAAGTTAGTGGCTCATTGAAAGAGACCCATGGTATTATTCAGAATCTGCCATTTTCTTTGCTTGCAGTAAGAAACTTATATTTTCCGCCATTAGCAGATATTACTAAGTTTGCTATCTTTCAAGGCAAGAACATGTAGGTACGGTTCAGTCGGGAAAGTACCACCGCCATACCCATTTCTAGCATAATTATGTTTCGGAAAAAGACATTGTGGCTGACGCACCTACAGATTGATCACCATCTTAGTTCCCAGGAGTAACACAATTGTTTTTGACTTCTCGTGGGACTCCGGAAGTGACCACTCACTACCTTACTATTTCCGTTTTATACAAAAACAAAACGCTAACGCAAATTTATTATTATCCCTTATTCTAGAATTTTGAGCAGGTACCAAGGTGTTGGAAACAGATTTTAAAGTAATATCATCGCGGATTTAATACATTTTATTATTAATGTATAAATTGTTAATCGTCAGTACCCGTGACTTATTTAAAAGTATCCGAAATTTCCGTTGCACTTAAATTGTACATTTATCATATCGAAACCTCCCGAAATCCTTAACGAGCAAACTGAAAGCAGCTAGATTCCAAGCTACACTTAATACTTTGCTGAGCACATACCTCTTTTTATACGCCTAAGTCTAAAGTCTACTCTACCACGCTACTAACTGACTCTATAACAAATGCCATATCAAGTATTTGACAATCGGAAATCGGTAGGTATCAAACAAAATCCTATTAAATAATTCAAAGGACATCCTAGATAAGGTGCATAATTGGCAGTTGAATGATCTGTTCGCGTGATGGTGCCTGAATAACGAACAGATGACGCACAAGCCTTCCCCGAACACAATAAAAACCGCAAAATGCAACCAGATTCTCTATAGTCTATTGTCTTCTAGAAACTAGTTAGATCATTAATAATATTAATACAATTAAAAGATTTGTCATTGTTTCTATAGAGAAATTGTACAAATGAAATTTAATTAACCTAAATATAAGATTATGTTAGATGAAATAGGCTCCAGTTTAGTGTCGCCTCCCGCAACGCTGACCCTATCTAATGAGCCCCGCAGTCAAAGTGTTAATTTAACCATGACTAGATCCTGTACTAATTAAATTATAATTACAAATATTAGGTTACATGACTTAATACGACTTCTAAAATTAATTTCGTTAATACTGATAAAATTTCATAACTATTATCTCCATACAAAGCGAAAATGGCATGCACGAATCACTTTGTTAAACACCCGTTTTTAATTCGAAATGCTGCGAGAATAAAAAAGTAAAAGGGCATCTGTAAAAACTGTCGAACGGAAATTTCGGACTCCTAACCATCAACTTAGCACGCCAACTTTGCAACGTTTGCCGTTAAAATTACTGCTTTCATCCTTTTTTCTCGTATATGTTCTGTCTAACGTTCTCTTTACCTGTTCTATCAGATACCGATAAACGACAAGCGATATGGAAGTCAATATGCCAAGAGTGTACCCCGGTCAAACTATAGATCTATACCACCCGTTCGATTTCGTTTTCGTCAAATGTCAAACTTCCATTACCGTTGTAAAGCATGCCTCGTTATCAAGAAAAAGTAATGAAATATACTCCACACGTATGGTTCCAAATCCGATTAAAGTTTACCCATTGAAGAATTATGTAAGGTTATTTAAAAAGAATAGCCAACAAGTAACTAGATCAAACGCAAGTCGCCAATAAGACAATTTTGAATTATTCGAAATCTTTGTAGTGGCAGAATTTTAGTGTTCAATGAAATTGTATCTACGAGTATGTATTAAATTATAGTCATTTTAATGACATCGTATCGATGAGGGAACTTCAATCCTATGTGGGATTGATTGCATATGTGCATGGACGGCAATGGCCAGTTATGATCAGGTGGTTACCATCAGATGGACTGCTACTTCTACCTGTACTATAAATACATACTATAAGTATACACGTCCTAAGATATTTGTAGGAGATTTTTTCAAACAATATACGTATTTGTTCTGTTAGTTTCGTGACTCGTCTCACTTACGGTAGAACCAATTCCTTACTTTAAAAATTTTGTTTAACCCCCTACTTCTGTTCACGTATACGTTTTGTTTCAGCATTTCAAGAGACAAGTATTTCCACAATTTAATTTTGTTTAATATTACGTTCCAGTGCTTGCTATTTTGTATGATAACATTTTTGTCCTCATAAAAATTATGAATAACATTCTGAGATGTTTTAAGGACTCTAAATTTGTACAGGAAACGTACAAGCATGAGTTATGAATAAATTATTCTCGTTAATTAAATACTTTTCTGACTTCCACTTTTTAAGTTTAAACTATTATGTGGCCACTAACCAAAATATAGTGATAATAAAAGTAATAAATATATTGATAAAAATAGGTTACATGTATTATGTAAGTGGCCAGAACGCGCTTCTCAGCACAGAGTTCCTGTATTAGAAGTTCACTCGTCCAAATTTACATTTTTATCCTATTTTTTAATCATTTACATTCTGCTAACCCTTAGAACAGCCAAATCAAAATTAAATCTATCTTATTGCACCCTTCAAACAAAATACAACAGCGCTACTCTACAATAAGGCAGAAATAGATGCGGCCGCACACAAACATCGAAGAGTTGTAACTTTAAAAAGTAGAAACATATTGCCTTTTCAGTAGAACTCGAAACAACTGTTCCCTTCGACATCAAAGTCAGTTGCTTGTTCTCGTGCAGTCGGTTCGCAGTTAAACTGTCTTATAGTTGAGTCAAATAAACAATACCGAGATAGTAACATTCACCTTATTTAACGTCTGTTTTATGTAGCTACTGATAATAAATTATTTTTACGTTTCACAGAAACGGTGTTTTCAATCCTCACAATATGCAAGAAAAGATACAAAACGTACGTAAATGACAAAAATAATATAAGTATTCCAAAGATTAAAAGACAATAATTAGAAAATAGTTTACATTTGTTATGATTGTTTTTTACAACTTTTTATATTATTTAAAAAATTGTTTTTTTTTTGTAATTGTTTAAAAAACCCTTCAATTTCATGCTCAATAGATTTGGACTCAGATAAAAATCAAGGGCGACATTATGATACCAAAAATCCGCCAAAAACATTTATCTTGTTAAATTTAAGTTAAATTCGAGCCCTCAAGTTGAACTAACATATTTATAAGTTAATTAATTCTTCGGGAAGTTTCCGTGTGGAACCCTAAAAATAATAGTGAAGCTGTGTGGCGGACGGTGAGACTAATTTGTCAAGCTTGCAGAGTGTCCTTGTCACGAGTTGGCGATAAGGGGCGCACGGCGGTCGTAGGATGACCAAGCCAAGTAAAAAACCAGCCATTTTTAGGGGACCGTAGCCAGATAGTTACAAATAAACCATTGTAATATCACTACGTCTGGCTGCCTGTCAGTCTATCTGCATGTCACTAACAGTTTACTCGAAAAGTACTTTGGGAACTTTAAGAAGGTATGAGTATGCGTACATCGCTATTGAATAATGAAATGAAGTCATGAAAATTAATTAATTAGGGATAGCACTCATATATGTAATAACCAGATTAAAATTGGTCAAAGCTATTTGGGGTAGATATCATTGAATAGATCGCCGGAAATGACATGAAAGTTTCTTAGTTACTTTTTTATTCACTAAAATAATTTGTACAAAATTGCATTGGAATGCAAAATGTTTCGCTGCTTTTATCTTTTGAACACAAAGAAAGAGAAAAAAAGGGTAAGAAGATGGAAAAATCTAAAATAATGTAAGGGAATTAAATTTGAAAAACACTTGTAACATAGATTATTTTTTAATGTATTTTAATTTTTAAAATACGGAACATTTTCTATTACTTTTCCCTGTTTACGGAACCCTTCTCTGCGTGGTCCAACTTGCCAGTTTTTTCCTTTCCCCGCGGTCCATGGAAAATACCCCGCGGTGAAAGAACTCCCAAGTGCTATTACTAAAAATGAGACTACCTTTATATATCATTTCGCGATTAAACTTTTTATCCGTTACGAAATAAAATTGCCCCCGACATAATTGATTGCGATAGCCTTAATTTTACATTAAGGCGATCGTCAATTTTATTTAGGATCTCGTAATTTAGCTTAAAAAATTGTGAGTGAGTAATTAAATTATTCTAGGAAAGTATGAAGTGGGACAGTGAAAAAAAAACTGAAAGTTACGAAAATCGAACAAACAGTTTTTCCGAAAATTTTACATTTGTTAGATAGAAATGATACGATTCTTTTTTATTTTATTAAGATTATTTGCGACCGTAAGTGACCACTTTTCTCTTAAAGTAACGATAGAAACTCTTTATAGACAATACGTTGTTCTTATAGTAATAGATAAGTGTGAATTTACTACGGTAGGCAGGGACAGAATATACTGAGGACTAAATTAATACTTCATAAATGGAAGAAGTAGTGATAGTACGACCGGAGGTATCATCAATATTCTCATAACTTGCCATAAAACAATTTTTACGTTTCGATCGGCTAGGTAATTATAGTTATAGATAGAAATAGTAGACAGACAAATATAGTTGTCGCGGCTACATGTAAACGAGGCGACAGTCTTAGTCCGCAGTAGTAACAACGAATCTACTACGACCTCAGATAGGAAAAGTTATATCTAAAGCGATTTGTTTGAAATAGCCACCACCATGCTTGAAATATCAATTTAACATCAAGTGGTATACAGGCTCGTTTTATAATCTTCTAACAAAAAATATGTTTACATTACAATAGTTTTGTGAAGTTCCAAATAAATTGATCAGAGTAAATAATTTATTTTGAATAGCAATCGCAATTCCCTGCGCGAAATATGAACAAGCCCTCTGGTCACCGACGGCGTCTATCAAACTATTTGTTTGAAAAAAAAAATTGTCACACGGACACGGGCCCAAGGTTTCAACGCCAAGCGGAACAAATACGTAATCACTGCTTAATAAGACATGTATTTACGCCGCTTGGCCAGTGTTCTTTGAACCATGCAGCATGACCACGGACTCCCTTTAGATTGTTTAGATTAGGTTTTTATTATAATTAGTTTTAAGACTTTCATCATTGTAAATATATTAATAACATTTATAGATAGAATTTCTTTTTATGTACAATACTCATTACCTTAAGTTAGATGAATTGAAATCCCGCTCACTACTTCAGTTACGGAAAATATATAAACAGAAGACGTTTCTCATAATTTCCGTCGCCTGAGTGAATCACAAGATGTTTACAAGACGGAGAGAAGTGCTCTCAAACGGTCTCGTCTCAAAGGCTTCGGTTCGGTTGCTATGCCGTCCTTCAAGATACCGAAACTCTTCGTTAGTACCGCGCTACAAAGAAATGTTGTGATAATTAAGATCATATACATAAGGTATTTTTAAGAAAGTTTTTTATATGTAATCAATAGACGTTTTGTTCAACTAAAATTAAAACTATGGAATATTTGTTGGAAATATTAAATATGAAATCGTCTGCGATTTTTTTTCTTCGAAACAAAATATATTTATAACTATGTAAATTTAGGAAACAAAAGTGGGAGAACGATAGTTTGACCGGAGAGGTATCACCGCCACCCTCATTATCCACCGTAAAGCATTACTTGTATTTCGGTTGGAGAGGTGCGGCTACCGGCTTCACTTTGAAGCGAGGTGACCATCTTAGCCCTCAGGAGTAGCAATTTATCTACGATCGAGCTCAGATATGATTTAGGTCGCGTGTGTGGTTGTACGTGGATGTCTATGGGCTGCGACTACTTAACATCAGGTGGCATGCTCTTTAGCTACTCTTCTCACATAAAAAATAGACCTTTCCCTCAAGTTCAATTATAACAAAAAAATATTTGTTACAAATATTTAATATGAATTCGTCGGCGAAATTCGTTCGTAAATTTAGGAAATATATTATGTACCAAATTCCATTCAAACACTTAAAAATTAAAGGTTCAAATGTCTTTCACGTTGAAATTAGATAAGAGAGATAAGATATAGTATAGGTATTACATTGTTTTCTTATAGTGTAGTATAAGAACCCGAATTCATTATGACATCTTATAACCCCGTTGACGGGTAGATATAAATAAAAGTAAATTAACAATTTCATAATGATTACTTAAGAAATTGCATCTCCAATTTTACCACACTTAGTGATACTACTTTTATCATATGTATTTTTATATATATAGAAAATAAAGGTACTATAAGAATATTGAGAGAACACATACAGAAATATAGAAATATAAGGATACTGCAGAGATTTAACCATATATAAAGTAAGTGTTACATAATAATAGCAATCACATCGCCTAATGACAACGGAAAGGGCCAGGAACAGAGAGCTGTCCGTGCACCGCGACGCATCCGAATATAATGCCCAACGAGCTAGAACTACCGTCCCTTTTTATAAGAAGTTCTGGTAAAACGAAATAGGCAGGTGGGGCGATCAGGTGATGTCATCCGATTCGATGACATTTTTTTCCGAACTACCTTATTTTTAGCGCAACTACCCTATTTTTATTGAGAGCGACAACAATACACAGCAAGAAATGAGTAATTAGATACATTACGCAGTTTTTGTTTAAAGCAATTGTAATACAAGGTTTTATTACCTATTTTGTACGCTTATAAAATAAAGTATCACCTATATTCTCTCTACAATAATAGATGGAACAGAATGAGTAGACTTTGTGTAAAAAATAACAAAAAGGTTAATAAATCCGTTAAAGAAACTCTTTCTTATTTTGAATTTTACAAATAAAAATCACACATTTATTTTACAGAAAAACCTTGAATATTCTGCGTCGTTATCATCACAGATATATGTTATCACTTTATTTTATTTTTAAATTCACGATCATTTGTTGACACAACCTGACGTAGCATTGCAGATGTAGTTCGAAAGCCTTCTTCGGAAGTACCTGCACCAAATTAGACATCTACTAGACGTAATATTAGAAGTTCGGCCAACTTGAAGGGATATCTACTTCAAGTTTGTAAGGGCTCTTCAGGATAAGACGCTGGACGCTCGAGTCGTTAGACGAGAATCCGAATCGATTTGTCTAATCCTATATGAATAGTTTAGCTAGAACTTCGAATATAAGATTTCAAATAATACAATACTTTATAAACAAACGTCACGGAATTTTGTATCTTATTTTGTATATTTCACATTTAAAAAAATAACAGTATTAATAACTATACACAACGCCTTGATCTTCTTGCATACCTTTTATAATATACAAATAAACATTAAAGTATACGGTGAAATGAACTCCGGACGACCCACAGTTGTATGTGGGTTCATAAAAAAGACATACAAAATTCAGATTAAACTACAACTTCAAAAAAAATGTAACACTTGAATGAAAGAACTGCAAATTTGCATACTAAAAATAGTAGAGATGCGCTGCATGTGTTTTCGATGCCTAACGAACTTATGCAACTCTCGTCAAGAGGAATACTAGAGTCGGCAGCTGTATCCAGCCACTCTATATTAAGCAACACGCCAAGGACGCCGCTACTCTTATTATTAACGTACAAACGTACGGGTCAACAGGGGCTATTTCTATGCAAAATATCACCCGTAGTTACATACACCATTCGTACCGTATTGGAGTAATAATTTTTTTACTTTATTCGAGTAAATAAGTAATAGCAAGCCTTTTTTGTCTCTCTGTTTCTATTTCTCGAAAATTGCAAGTTCATATTTTTTTGTATTTGGATATTTTTTAACCTATGAAGGAAAATTGATCAACATTTGCAAAGGTGCAACATTTGCAAAATTGTTTTTTTTTCAAATTCATTTATCTTTTTTAGTTCGATCGGGGAGGTACCACCGCCGCTCTCATAATTTTAATAAAAAAATGCATTTGAAGCCGGCGATGCATTGACAACTTATGTGGTGTTACAAGTATCCTTAGGCTACAGTAACTGCTTTCCATTAGGTAACCCGTCCTTATTTTGGTAGGTTTTATTAATTAAAAATAAAGCCAATAGCGACAAAATCATTACTGATTAAATAACTTTCAAAACAATATTTTTACAAAACTATCGTCGCTCCTGTTAAAAACAGAAAGCCTCAAAGCTAATAAGCTTCGTATCGCATTCAAATGATAAAGATTTTTATCAAGAAAATCACGCTTTTCCGCAAGTAAAATCCAATTTCCCTACTTTTCATTTAGAAATTTTCAACATTACGACCAGAGAGAGCTCTAACTTGTTTTCACAGAACTGTCGCGGTCAGATGTTTTTAAACTTTAAAATACCTACTCTGTTTTTAAATATTTACTTAAAAACGTTAAAAATATCGGTTTGAAATTTCAAAATGAACACCATTATGATTATTAAAAAACACAAAATTAAATTTTTAAAATAAAAATTATACAAATAATATAAAAAAAAATGTGTTGGATTAAATATTTGTGGAGATTTTAAATCAAAAAGTTGTCATAATATATTAAATAAAACGTTATATAGTAAAACGTAAGTGTAGTGTGTATATACCAACCACTAATGTGTATACCAACAAAAAGTTGTTTTGTGAAAAAAAAACCGTACCCAGAATCTTTTTCCGTGAAATCTGCTATCCTTAAATTAAAATTAAGAGGTCATTTCCAAAATTAAGAGGTTTACAAAGTAACGTATAGTTGCATACAGAAAATAACTTAAAAACCTGTAACTTCAACAACCATATTACGTTATTATATACAGTTACACATATAAAATTCGCTTAAATAGTTTGAAATGATTCAAACATTTCAGTTTTATTTGTATAGATTTTTAGTCTAAAAAATCTTTTCTATCATTTAAGTTTAACTTTAACACCTGCCGCAAATTTTCTGCATCTACCCAGGGTTGACTGGCAGAGAATGCCCTTAGGCAT
>DWON01007982.1:0-12473 GCA_018251015.1 Phocides pigmalion okeechobee
CGGCGGCGGCGGGCGGCGCGCTGGCCCGCCACCTGCCGCGCGTGCTGCCCGCGCTGCTGGCCGCGCTGGTGGCGGCGCGCGGCACGCCGCACGAGGCGCGCGAGCTCGACCACTGCCGCGACGCGCTACTGCCCGTCGTCGACGAGGCGGGCGTGCGCTGGTTTGTATTCTGCCAAACTTGCTCTTTTATGTCAATGCAGAATTATATTTAGTATATGATTAAATAAATGAAAAATATGATACAAGACACAATTAAATTTCAATTATTCCATTGATAAAAAACTATATATTAAATTGAAAAAAAAAGAAAACGTTCAAATTAATAATATTTTTATTGCAGTATTATTGATACTCTACTAGAAATCGTCCGCACACCAGAGAGTGAAACCGAGAGCGAAAAGCGTCGCGCAGCGGCGGCGCTGCTGTGCGCGTTCGTGACGCATACGCGCGCGGACCTGAGTGCGCACGTGGGCGTGCTGCTGCGCGGCCTGCTGCTGCTGTTCGCGGAGCGTTCGCGCGACGTGCTGCAGATGGCGTGGGAGGCGCTGGCGGCGCTCACGCGCACGCTGAATGCCGAGCGTCTAGTCGCGCACGTGCCCGACGTGCGCCAGGCCGTACGCTACGCCGCCACCGATGTCGAAGGCGACTTGCCCGGATTCTGTCTGCCTAAGGTAAATTAGTAACTAAAATTTTCGGCCGAACGGTCGATCTATACTCTTATTTTCTCTACTTTGTCTTTTTATAATATTTATAAATTTAATTTACATGTAGGGTTTAACTCCTCTTCTGCCACTGTTCCGCGAGTCGATTATCAACGGAATGCCGGAGGACAAGGAAAACGCAACACTGATGCTGGGCGAGCTGGTGAAGCTGACGCCGGCCGCATCGTTGCAGCCGACCATTATCCATGTGACCGGCCCGCTCATCCGTATTCTCGGCGACCGCTTCAATTCCAGCCTCAAAGCCGCCGTACTCGACACGCTAGCCGCGCTCATTGCCAAGGTACGTTTGAATAAGCATTACTTGAGAACAAGCATTACTAAAGTATTTCTATATTCTTTCAACTTAAAATTTTACATATTAACTTCAATCATCATCGGTCAATGAAGTATATTCTATCATTCAACCGAATAATAATAACAATGCTTGTATAGGTCGGCGTGCAACTGAAACAGTTCCTTCCACAACTTCAAACGACATTCGTAAAGTCGCTACAAGATCCGAATAGACCGGTCAGGATCAAGGCGGGCAGCGCGCTCGCGCAGCTGGTGCTCCAGCGCCGCCTCCAGCTCGCCCAGCGTGCCGCGCGCCGCCGCCGCGCGCGACAGCCACAGCTCCAGCCGCGCCCACGCCTCGCGCCCCTGCGCCTGCCCGCGCTTGCGGCCGCGCCCGCGCGACCGCTCTGCGTTGTGGCAGGAGTGCCAACGTTAATAAAGATATCGTAAAAGTAATCCTGCAAGCCGTATTAGTCACGAACGGTATATATGAGATGATGAAAACAAATGGCAAGGAAGAAGAACAAGAGGGGAGCGAGGACGGAAGATGGGGGAAAAAAGACATAAAAGAGACAGAAAGAGAGAGACATAAAAATAAAGAAGGAGAGATATGCATAAGTGAAAGTTTCTATCGTTTCAAAGAATGACGATTGGATAGTTGATGGAATCAAGAAAAGAAAATTCAATAATAATATTGGTTACCGTGTAATCTTCCTGCGGCACGACTGCTAAGCTTGTCTCTGTGTCCCTTCCTTAACAGAGATACTTCTTCTTGCTTCCGTTTCAAAACTTGTTCCTTAAGCTTAGTTTCTGCTTCCAGTGATCGGATCAGATTGGCATTCTTTCGAGATTCCTTACGCAGTTGGGCCACCTACAACGAGATTTTTTATTTACTTTTTAAATGTATGTTGTAAACGAGTTTGCTGTCCCTCTGACGGTGAGCTATCACTGCGCATTGATCAACATCATTCAAATCCAGGAGTCCCACACGAAATCGATCTGAGATGCGTTGACACTCACAAAAACTAAGATAAATAATCAAAGCATATTATTTAAATGAACCGATTACTACAAATGAAGTGTTTTATAAAATTATATAAAAATAAGCATTAATATTAGTTCAATCTCCATGTTCTATGATAATAACGTTGCAATGTTTATACCTCAAATGTAAAGCCATTTTACAAGTGATTGAAATGCACTTGAAAAAAAAAACTTCTTAATACATAAAAACAATGACTATTTAATCTTAAAATGAAACCATAATAATAACAACCTATATATGAAGTACACAATAATTTTTACTGTCATGTAAAGCTTGCAGACTGATAAGCTTGAAGATCGGTTCGGATAGCGTCGGTAGTATATAATGTTATCTTGTAAATTGATTTTCAAAAACAGTTACCTCTTTAGCTCTCGCCGCCTCAGCTTGTGCGTGTCGTTTGGCTTCCGTGCGCATTCGTTGCACTAATTTAACCTATAAACACAACAGCGATTATGTTAATTTCCTTCCAATTTCAGAAGAAAAAAGTAATATTCAATAGTCGTTGTACATTGCCAGGTTAAATTGTCTGTAAACTGTCAATCAATTTTAGATTTGTTTAAGTAGATATTAGGAATACATTCTTAATTGGTAGAAGCTGTAGGAGAAGACCAATTATTATTAATCTATGACATTTGACTTGCCATGACATTACAAATAATTATTTCTGTATGTGTGCGCGCACTCGAGTGCGTGTGTATATGTGCGTGTGCGTACGCGTAGTGTGTGGACGTATGCGTGCGAGCGTGTGAGTGCGTGTGCGTGCATGCGTGCGTGCGCGACCTTGTCCCGCTTGAGGTTCTGCAGCTCGGAGCGCAGCGCGTGTATCTGCGAGGCGGTGTGCGCCTGCGAGCGCTGCAGGCGCGCGTGCTCGCGCTGCGCGGCCTGCAGGCGGCGCAGCTCGCGCGCCATGCCCGCCACGCGCCGCTCGTACTCCTCCTTCACGCGCTTCAGCTTCTCGCGCGGCGGGGACGCCTGCGACGCTGCGGGACACCCACATTATACATCGTCATCCAGTCACAGATTTTCATTAACGATTCCTTGGCACAAAGTAACTTGTAAAATGTCGCAGATGTGGATATCATAAGTCCTCGTGAACATTAACTGCGGAGCCATATGTAGGATAGGCAACGATAGCCAATGACGTATATAACAAAATCGTTTCGTGACCACCGCTGCCACCGCTACATACATACTAGATGAAATCGGATGGCTGGTAGATTTATATGCAAAACTAATTTTTAAAATGTATAGAAAAAATTATTCCTAATATATGTAGGTAGATAAATAGTAATAAACAAAAAAATACTTTTTCACAATAATACTATTTTTTTTCCTTATTATTTTTCTAACTATATAAAAAAACTATTCAGTTCGACGCGCTTTAAAGCGTGTTAGTTTTTTTTACTACAATTATTTAAAACCATGACGTTAATAAGTGTAACACTAACCAAGCGAAGCCAAGACCTTGTCGCGTTCCTCGCCCGTGGCCTTGATCTGCTCGTGCAGGTGGTCGAGGCGCTGCTCGTAGTGCGTGCGCAGCGCCGCCAGCCGCCGCTGCGACGCCTCCAGCTGCTCCACCAGCCGCGCCTTCGTGTCGATGTCCTCGCTCAGCGCCGCCAGCTGAGCTGTCAGCGCGCGTTGACCTGGACATATATAATATTAAGTTATCCAGTGTTCGCTTCGAAATGACTTGCATAATACTTAAAGGTTACTTTCTTAGTCCAACAAATTGTATAATATCCAGTACAGTAAACCAAATACGAAAATAAAAGCAAGCGACTAATAATATTGAAGCATAAGCCCTTACACACTCTAATATAAATTAAAGCGCCTTCAATAAATTTTATATCAACACGTAATTTAAAAATATACACATATTTTTAAAGGGGTTATCTTAACAACAATTGTTTTTCGTCGTTGCTAAGTTGCAAGATAGTATACCTCAATAATACATAGTCTATGTTAAGACCAGAGCTGCAGATACTTTGTGTTCAAAATTTGAGGTATATTGGATGAGTAGGGAGATCTCCCTCCAGACGGGTTCTTGTGCCTGGGGAGCGGCCGTGCTCCGATAGTCTCGTTTCGGAGTTTGTATATATGCAAGATATTTAGAAAACTGCGATAGCCTGATTCAGGATCGTGTGGCGCTATCTCATGTCGAGTAGCGAAAAGTCGCCACAAAATCAATAAAGTATAGTATATTAAATATCAAACTAATTAACAACTCAAGCACACAACAAGTAAGCAGATTTATATTTAAAATATTGTTTAAATTCTACAAGTTAAGCAAAATATTGTGAATGCATACATTATCGTTTCTTAAAGCAATTGTTATAGTAATAAAAAGTATTTAACAAACGCATTTTTAATTTTGCTATTACTAGATCGGAATTCTATTATATCTTTAAAATTATGCAAAGAAAACTCACCCTTAGCTTCTTCGTCTTCCTCCTCATCAGATTCACTGGCTTCCTGCTCGCCGTTCGCCTCGTTGTCCGAAGGGTCAGAATCGCCTGCGCTTTCGCCCTCCGCCCTCTCGCGCTCGCCGATGACCGCGCTACTGACGCTCTCTGCGAGCTTACGTTGGAATTCCAGTTCTCCTATACTGCGGGCCAACAATTCCTTCTCCTGTTGGATTCAAATCATGAAAATGTAATATTAATCTTCAACATATATGTATATAATGTTAACAGCATTATTCTCATACTTTAGGGTTAAACGCTATAGTAATGTATCTTTTGATACTTGATTTGATTAAATACTAGATGACTTGATAAATCGGCAATTAAAAATCAGGAATCGTTAATCGTGAGTACCCGTTATATAACATAATATATGGATTCCGCGATAATATCAGTTTAAAGTCGTATATTGATTAATGAAATTGGTAAATAAACAATTATTTTTATACATTAAACTAATTTGACATTGATTTTATACAAAAACGAATTTGATAATTTATGAATTCAATATACTTCTTGCTACTAATTATATTAATAAAAAATATCAAAATACAAATAATACGCATTGAAATGAGACTAAGAATGTACATATATGACACATTCTTATAATGGAGAGCTTTAAAATTTTACAAAAGTTGGCTTTATTTAATAATAAATTTCTGTCATTAACTATGATTAAGATCGTAGAAATTAATTTATTGTACTTCTGTCATCACTTTTTCCGTTAATTTACTGCTAAATTACCGTCCAAATTAGTAAATAATAACTGTGTATTTTCATAAACTTCATTATTTTCACCTCCTGCCCTAGAATTGTAATTTGCTACAGCCAAATCAGTTTCAATAATGCCGAAAGTAACGGTAATTTCGTTTGATATTATAATGATGACTGCACAATGAATTCTTAATTACCACAGCGCAACGGTAAATTGCAACAAATACCGGTACACAATGGCCAACATTTGGGACAACAAAAGATGAAAATTTTAATTATGTTCAGGGCAAAAGCTTTGAAACTGCAAACAATACAACTGGTACGTAGAAAAATATTCTTCAAAGGGACAGCGATAGTTATGAAATTCTTAGCGCATATTTTGTTTTTATGATTAAATTCGAACAATGATGGGACATTTTCTATCTGTAAAATATAGTCTTTAAACTTTTATTTAAGTCACTCTATTGAGAGCAATATGCAAATTCACAAATGGTGGAACTATAGTTTGACCGAGGAGCTAATACCGCAGCCCTTACAATCCACTGTGAAGCAAACTTTGTTTCGATTGGAGAGGTGCGGTTGTCAGCTACACTCAGTGCCTAGGAGTAGCAATAGATATAATACGTTTGGATCGATAGTATCTATGCCAGATACATTTCTAGTGTAAAATATTTTTTCCTCTTAGTGGTTAGAGTCTTCCTGACTTAGTTTTACTAATCGCAACGCATCTGTGATCGACTTTCGTTGGACTTCTCTCTATAGAGTTGGGTCCAAATGTACAGGTGTTGGCAGTGGTCACTTATTTTTTGTCACTTAATTTATTTTAAGTAAAAAAATTAGTAAATTTTTGGGTGAAGTATGTACCTTATACAGTTCTCGTTTGGCGTCGTCGAGGAGTGACGAGGCGTCGTGTACGGATGAGTCGTGTCGTGTGCGCGCCTCGCGTTTCCTGCTTGCTTCATACAGAGCATTTGCTTCCATAAGCTGCGCCCGTAAGTCTTCTATCTCCGTTACATAACCCTTTAAATTCCCATAATCAATATTAGATTGATTTTGTTACAAAAAATGAAATCCAAGTTGGTTTTTATTTATGTTACAATTATAAAAAAATACCGGTAGTTTGTTTTGTTTCTTTACAAAAGTGCACTAAATCTGAGCTCTGCACTGTTTTCTGTATTAACATTAACAGAATTTGAAAGACCTAGATAAAAGAGTACTGTGGAATCTTGTTCAATTTATTCTTATATACAGTAAAAACGGAATTGAGAAAGGCATAAAAATAAATCAATTGCAATGACAACCATTAATGTGGAAGTCTTGACAATAAATATACGTGTACTCTCACCTGTACCAATGCCGTAAGCGAGCAATCCGTGGCATCCGGACTTCCGTCCTTAGGTGCCCAGGTGCCCAATGCCTTCTCCGCGATCAGCTCGCTGTTCCTCGCCGACAGCTGCTCGATGGTGCCCTGCATGGCTTTCACCCGCCGTCTCAGCGACTCCACCTCGCTCGTGAGGATCGCGTTCTCCTGCACCACGTCGCTCCAGCCTTCTTCACCGTTCTCTGATATCACGCGTTTACCCTAGAAAGAACATTTAGTAAACTCACACACCCATACAGTACACCTTTGAGAATGAACACAGAAAGACGCGACACGAAAAGAAGACTAAAATAATATTTAACATTATCATTTTAGTCGAAAAGATATTGGCCTATATGAGACTAAAGCGACATTATTAACAAAAAATCCATTTGTCTTAAATATCCCAATACCAAATTAGCTCTACTTATTACTTATCATTTTTTACTAGTTGTATAATACTAATAAAAGAAATTTCACAGACATTCTCAATAAACTTCTAAGAATACTATTAACCCTCGGATCATACTAGTTAATTCATACAGGACATTCTTACACGAAATAACTTCTGAATGACTTTTACGGTATCTTGAAAAAGAGATTCCTCTTCTAGCTTACAAGGACTCTACGCTACACGGAAATGATCAAAAGCGTAAGTGTTATCGAAGTCTACTTGTAAGTCACCCCTCTTTAATCCTCTTGAACCCTCGTCGAGTAATCGTCAATGATCCACAGACATGAACAAATAGACTCTTATTTTACAGTATGTCCATTAAAACCATTACCTGTTTATATTCGGCCAGTTGAAGCTGGAGTCTAGCCACTTCCTGCCTCAGTTGGTGTATCGTTCGTGACGTCAGATCTTGGTTCACGACGCATCTATTCTTGATGTTGCGCGCCCTATTTGCGTATTTCAACGTGTTCAAAGTTTCCATGAAGTCGCGGTCGCTTGGCGACACGCATGCTATCATTACCGTGTTGCTGTTACCTAAAATGATACAAGGATTTTGAAATAAAGGTTATTATAAAAGTCTGCTTGTTTTTGGAAACATTTATGTGATTATCAGTTTGCGGTTATTAATCTATATTGCCTGTAATAAAATCTTGACATATTAGGTATATAATCTATTTCCCTTTTACTAAAATGAGAATTGATTTCTGAACCCTAAATTACCCTTTTAACCTTTACATGGTCCTTCGAGCCGGATATCAAGTAAGATTGCGGCGCACCGTCTCATGATAGTTTCAGACATATTAATAGTATGGCTTTATTGAAAGGTAAACGGTATGGGTAAGATCACTTGTACTGTGTACTTAAATGACGGTCCTAATTTAATTTACTCACCTCCAAGAGAATCCTGTAAAAGCCTCGTCAATTTAGAGTCCCGGTAAGGCACGTGAAGGACCTTACGCGATTTGTCACCAAGCGCTGATATAACATTGCCTAAAGCGAGGAGGCCGCAGTTTATTGAGATGCCCTCCTTAGCTCGTTCCCCTGTCGCACCTGAACACATAGATCGTATTTTAAAAACCAAAATAGAAAAAAATACCTAATACTAATCAATAAAGAAGGAAATTAAATCAAAAATTAAGTCAATAAATAAATTTACCTGTCCTTTTCAATCGTTCCGAACCAGCCAAATCTACAAAATGGAACTTAGCCGTAAGTGTCTCATATTGGTCTGGTGTTTCTCCATTTTCTTCGCGATCAACGACTTCCTGATCTGGCGCTAGTCTCCGTTGTCTCAACATCAATGTGAACACGGCATGAGATCTAGATGAGGATGAGTTCATGTTCGTCGCGGCGGTTGTTCGGGCTAGAGCGCCAGCGCGTAGGGCTCCCAATGCATCCTTGACACCCCGCACAGCACGCATAGATGCACCCACAACTTTAACTCCTCCACAGCCATCTTCTGTTATTCTGAGAGCGCCCTGATAAACATTATTTTAGATATTTAATAGAGAAATTGGTGATAACTTTCAGAAGGGTGAATGTTTTTTTATTTGGACATTATTTAAATTTTATCGATTATAAATGCAGTTCCCTTTGCCGTTGAAACAATTGGACCGTGGTATTTGTAAACCAGAAAATTTTCTCAGGTTATATGGTCTTAGAAAAAATATATCTATTTGCTGGATATCAGCAACTCAATGCCATAAATATCATGCGCATATTTGGGGATTGGTTCACATGCGGGGATGTTTACTTGAACAGGCCAATTAGGTTTCATATAAATACTATAAATTATTCTTTATTAGTGTTCATTGAGCTATATCACTTATCTTCAATATAGTGAAACCAATTAGTATTAATTTTGTTTAAAATATATTGTTTTCAAATATATTTGAAAGTGGGAATGAGGTCAATTCATTAAATTTGTACCGCAACAAGTTATACCTCACCGATGTAATGAGTATCCAGTAACGTGAGAAGCTGCAAGTAACCACACGGTATGTCAATGGCACGTTCCACGACCGACGGGTGTCTAAATTAATTACACACAGCGGCCCCATTAGAACATTTTCCACTTGAAACCAGACGATCTTTATTCATTGGTTTCTATTTAATTATCCATTACGCGGTTACGCTCGTGGCTCTCGTAAGCTCTAATCATCCGCACGTTATTGTTCCAGACTTAACAACAAAAGTGAAATTTAAGAAAGTTTTCATCCGAGGAACACTATATTTCTCAACTCTAAACTTGAAATCGTCAGTTAGTTTCTTAATAACTTGATGAATGGGCAAGTTTAACCTAATCAATGCAGGAAGTTAAAATCTCTGATAATTATTTGTCACAATAAATTCTATCATCATGAACTTTTCAGTCTGGGTAATTTAAGTATACAATTATTATGTTATGTCCCTCATGGGGACAAAAACAAAGGCAAGGTTCTACGTGTTTGCATCTTCGTATTGGATCTGTTATATATTCCAATGGTAAAAGTATGCGAAAAACGATGTCATGACGATGTTTCTGTTACCTTTGCAAAAGGATCTTTCGCTGGGTCGAGTAGGTCGACAATATCTTCATTGTAGAGTTCAATGAACTGCGCCTGGACGGAGAACTCCGGGGGCAGCTGGCCCTGCGCCCGGGCTATCTCTGCTCTTTCATCCGCGCCAGCAAACAGATCCCGGATGGCGCGCGGTATGATGCCTCGCTTCTCTTCATCCACGTCCGTCTCGCCCTCCCAGCCACTCCCCATCGTGTATGTCTTGCCGGAACCCGTCTGCAGACAAAAAGTAAGCTCAATAATGCTTTATCCACTCATGGCACTACACGTGGATACCTTGTATCGTGGGTAGCGTAAAATCAAAAAAATTATCCAATTGACACAGCCGGTCATGAATGCCTGCCATCAGAATTTCTGTAATCTACTTCGTATAAAACAGGAATCTCAACTAAGTCCATCACATATATATTGAACTAAGAACTAATATAGTCGCTAAATACATATATAAGTAGGCTATTAACATCACCTGTCCACGAAAACGCAAGAATTGCCTCATGCATCAAACATACCCCGTACCCCCCGGGTATCTCCCGGTCCAACACAGGTTCCCGATTTGATTCTAGTACCTTTTTTGTTTGGGATGTAGAAACTATATATATAACTATATCTCTTCCGCCCAGGGCCAGGACCAAGGGGGGTGAGACTTTCGTGACTAAAACCATAAACTGTCCTTGCTAAGCCCTTAAATTGTAGCATTTTTAGCAATAATAGTTCAACTATTGGTGATGTCGGTGGACAATACGTTTGCATACCCAATTGTCAGATTCTACTTTAAACTTTCCCAAACAACTATTGGATACGTCGTAGATAAATCTATTTGAGAATTTAAAACACTATACTATTCGCTAATTAAAAAAATAAACAATTGAGTAGATAAATGCTATTTCTATCTTTCTCAGCGTCTATCAAAGTGACACATGTTAGAAAGTGACAGAAACGTTGTGTAAGAAATACAATTGTTTTTATAAAGTAAGATGGTAACAAATAGTAATAATATAAAAACACGCAAAACTATATATCTTTGTATATAATGCATAATAAAAAGCATATGCTATTCCATTATTTATGAATTTATGTATTATTATGTCAAGACGATTTTCTAATAAAAAAACGTCATAATCGACTAAACGACATTAACATTGCTGATTAGGTAAACTATTATAATCCGCAATCCACTGCGTACACGTAACGTTATCTGACATTGTAAAGAATGTTATCATAAAAAAATGTACCGCAAAGATTGCGAGACTCCACTAAACTACATTTATATACAGTAAAGGCTAATACAGGAATCCTGTTGAAACGATAGTTTTTACTTGGATACTATTGCGGTTAACAGGTTCGTAGATGGTCGGTATAGAGGTATCCATTATTTAGTGTACAAGTTATAACTGTATGTATAATACTATGAATACGTAGTACTATAATAGCTACGTATAATTTTAAAGGTGGTAGAGTTGTTAGAGCTCGTCCGGGGCGACAACATCGCCACCCTCATAACCAGCCGTAAAACAACATGTTCTTCATGTGTTGTGTTTCGGTTGGGGAGGTGTGGTTGCCGGGTAGACATTAATGGAGGCGACCATCTTAGTCCTCAAGAGAAGGAACGCATCCGCGTCCATCCTTAAATAGAACTTCTATTCTATTTGAGATTGAACGTAGTTGTCTATGGGGTGCAGTGACCATTTAAAATCAGATGGCCTGCATTCCCGTTTCATAATAAAAAAACATGCGTGCCGATAACAAACCTCGGACCCCCTGTGGGAGGCCCAAATGTCCACTACGCTACCATTGCCTAGCAGCTGATAAGCCCGGGTTGTATCGTGAAATTTGCCGGTCAACTTGTATAGGTTATCTCTGTTTACAGTTTTACCCGCGGCAATAATAACGTGCAATAACAATACTTGTTATTTTAAGGAAAAACACTGGGTAAACAGCTAACCTTAGTTTTATTGCTTTACTAGCTATATATCGCGGCTGTACTCGTTTGTAAACTATTTAATGTTGGACAAACATAGTGTGATGGTTGTATTATAAAAGTTTTATAGGTGGGAGAACTGTAGTTTGACCGAAGGGGTACCACGGCCGCCCTCATAATCCGCCGTAAGGTTTTTGTTTCGGTTGGAGAGATGCGGTTGCGGCTACACTTTGAAGCGAGACGACCACCTTAGTCCTCAGAAGTAGGTGTGTTTTTATGCAAATAATTAAAAAAAAAACAAATAAACTAAAGACTAAATTATAAACAAAAATTGGTGGCGACAAGCATCCCACACACAGAGTTTATAGTTAAAACATCCAACTACAAACTCATTAGTGCACAAAAAACATGAAAATCGTTTAGGGGCCCTTAGGAGAAGAATTACAAACGCACACACACACCACAATTTTATAAATTCATATTATTTGTTTTTGTGTTGAATTATGGAAAATATTACGTAACTACTTATTATATTTTAAGGAAGTATTAATTTTCTTTTCCTCTAACAATATTAATTAATAACATGGGTTTCCCACAAATTTTAAATTTAAACAACAAAATTTATTTTGTCTGTTATTATTTAATTAAAGTAAGTAAATAACATGAAATATATGTTATACATAACACACATTATGGTGGATCCATAATCCTTAATTTGTCCAATTTAATTTGCCTTCCAATACATGAAGGCACTCAGCTGGTGGATATTAAGATTATAATTATTCTAGGACAAAATTGAACAAGGATGTCACTGTATTATTTAATTGTAAATACAAAAAAAATATTGGTGGCAGAACTGTAGTTCGACCGGGAAGGTACCACCGCCGCCCTCATAATCCGCCGTAAAGCATTACTTGTGTTTCGGTTGGAGAGGTGCGGTAGCCGGCTACACTTTGAAGCGAGGCGA
>DWON01007983.1:0-12470 GCA_018251015.1 Phocides pigmalion okeechobee
TATTTGAGATTGGACGTGGTTGTCCATGGGCTACAGTGACCACTTAACATCAGGTGGCTTGTATGCCCGTTTCTTACCTTTTCATGATAAAAAAAAAACAATTTCTAACAGGATTGAAGTCCTATCCATGGCATGAATAACTATTCTTGAGGACTAAAGTTTTCTCACTTATATGCTCCAGCAACCACATGTCTAATCGAAACAAAATAATAGTGTCACTTATTACGAGGTAATTCCCCGCTGGAACTTTGCCTACCTATTAAGTCATTAAAACAGCATACCCAACTTTCTCTACTGTGAGATTGGCAAGCAGTGGGTCACGATAAGTGCTGAAACCGGTTTAAACCGGCGCTGTGTTTATATAGACAGCAATTTACATTCACTCGAAGACCTAGTTTCGCTTCTGAAATGGGCCAATAGATGTCACTAAACACCTGTTCTCAATTGTTCGGTTTGAAGGACAAACCGGCGTTACAATACAATAGTCAAACCATTTGAGTCCATTATAGAAGACAAAGGAGAGACAGAAATGGATCGAGTCTATGATTTTTTGAGTTTGGCTGCATTTGGAGTTATAAAGGCTGTGTGCCCCATTATCCGAGGTATAGACTGAGGTACCAACGTGGGCTAATGGACTGCTGAGTACTTTTCTATAATGTGCTATTGTGTGTATTGCGTTTTCATTCTTACCACTTTCTCCAGAAATTTAATTCCTTGGCAAAGAAAATTTATACATTGCTCGCATAATTCCGCAGCTTGTGTGAGCAGTCGACAAAGATAAACAACCTCGGGCAAGATCTGGTTTAAATAGCAGACCAGTAGTAGCAAATTTTATGATTGTTTTCAAACTTCTAAGGATGTATAGAATTCCCATCCGTTATTAGCTCTTAAGGCAGATTGACATTCAGCAGAACAGTTGTTTACCGTATCGTATCCAATTTGCATTAGAACAACATTGTGAAGTATGCTTTAGCTTCTCCACTTGTGAGGTAAGTTCCGTACTAAATAATAATAAGAAGGAAAAATGTAGCGAAGATGTTTCAAAAATTTTAATAGCGTGGTTTATGTTGCTGATAATCTTATGGAGAGCATGTTACCACCAGGAGGTGGAGAACACTGACGTTTCCTGCAGCGGCACGATCATCAATTCTTTTTCTATATGACAACAGTAGTGTTTTTATGTTGAAAAAGTAGCAAACGAGATTATCTGTTGTTAATTGGTCTCTGCAGCCAACAGACATCTGCGTCCAACCTTAGCCAATACTTCAAAAAGTCCTTCTTGACGCATTGTTACTTCTGAGCAATGGGTTGGTCGCCCTATTTGTAATTGCAGCCAGTAACCACACCTCTCCAAAAGAAACACAAAAACTGCTTTACATCGGATTATGAGGGCGGTAGCACCTCCCCGATTGAATTGTTGCGCTACCTTGCAGAAATTAAGTATTGTAGTATTGTAAAAAAAAGACTAAAGCACAGAGCAGTGACTATAGCTATACCTTTCCGCCACCACTGTATAAAAGTGATCTTCAAAAGCAGACTCTAAGTTCCAAATGGTGGATATTGGACAGCGAAGTACGTTATGGTATTATATATCGCATTATACTTCATACCCGAACGTGGAAAGTTTTACTAATATTGCTGTTGCAGAAGTTTGTTTGTTCTACTTTTCGATCCACGCATGATTACGGGAATCGACCAGGTTGCTTTGGTTAAATTACACTTTGAGTTACATTTTGACAGATTTGTACGGTTCTTCTCAAAAATATGTTCAATGATTCTGAAAATAGAAAAAATATGGTTCACCTGCTTGGGATCCATTGCCTTCATAATCCAATGTAAAGGAAAGTTTATGTTTATTCGTATAATAAAAGTAGCAAACGAGCATGCAGGCCACCTTATGCTAAATAATCACTGCAGCCCATTGACATCCACATACAACCTGAAAGAAGACCGACGTCCTTTGTGACTTCGTACGCAGATACGTGCTATTTCTGAGGACTAAAATAGTCGCCTTGTCTTCAATATAGCCGGCAACTGTTTTTATTTGAGTGGTGCTCAGAGAACAGCATATATATGACCTCAGATAAGACTTTATTCGTATTTTATTGTATGGAGATGTCATTAGGATGGAGTAACTAGTTAACATCAGGTACTCTTTATGATCATTTACATTTCTCACATAAAAAAACTTTTTTGACTTCAATTTTGTCAACACGACACTTGCGGGTAGCCATATAATCATTTTGTCTGCAGTCAAGACTGTTAAGTATGATAGTTTTGCTACAGTGTTGCCGTCTCTATATTTACAATCTAATGAAGATCATAAAACTACCAAGTAATTACGGTATTGTGTTGCTACCGACATTTGTACAGGATTTATCTATGAGGTACTTTCTTCGACATGGTTATAATAATTGGTTTCCGTGGTACAAATATTTTCCTATTTAATATACATATGCTTTAGTAAATTTAATAGTTCTGGTGATTTGATCATGGGTTTAAGTACTAGCAATTCACTATATTTATATCATAACCACACATGAAGAAATTACTTCCTTTTCAGTAAAACAGGAAATATCAAAATCATTTCTTTCCCAATTAAGAATGAAACGTAAAAATCGATTTACCTTGGAAAGAATTGTTATCGAGTAATAAAAAATATTCCGACAAATTGAGAAGCTCCTTCTTTTTCTCGAACTTGGTTAAATTACCATTGATATAATAACCAAACAAAGCTAACAAAGCTATTTAATAGACCATTTATTCAGAAGAATTTATATTGCTTAAATTATTTCCATACTTCCAATAATCAAAACAAAATTCTTGAAATTTTAAACGTTTAATAGTTTTTATCGTTTTCATTTTAAATAATTGTATGTATGAAATATAAGCAATCGTTTAACGTTGAAATATGCATGTAATTTTTGAAGATAAATGTTGCTAACAAAAAAGCATAGAATACAGTTACGAAAAATATTTTACATGACAAACCTACTTTACATTTACGCCAACAATATAACAATGAAACCTCCACCATATTTCATGTGAACACGCTAAAATATATCGCATCTCGAATATGAAAGTCATTGTGAGAACAAAAACCAGACACCGTGTATTATCTTCAATTTTAATTCACCCGCTCGCTTCGGAAACGGGCACTTTGATGAGTCTGCCATTTTGTTGTCGGCCATTTTGAAGTACGGAAGCACGTAATGGCGTCTCAGACCTTTGTCTGTTTTAGTTGCGGGTTTATGCGACCATGTTAATGGCTTGAGATGTCGTAAATGTGGTGAAGACAGGAGTGGGAACAGTTTGCGTCATGTATGGTTCAACTGTGGGATAGTAAATGTAAATTTATCTCCTTAAAGGACATATTGTGAGGTAAATCTTCATTTGTTCTATTTCGTGGTTCGCTGAATGTAAATCAGTTCTAGGCCCAGAGTAAATAGATGTCCCAAGACGATATTGAGCTATACTTTATAGTAATAATATTTTGTAGTCTTGTGAGAAAATATAACACCACAATGGAATTCACAATGAAGTTATCATGACCGCTTTATTACAGCATTGTAGTGACATAGTTAGTTTTTGTTATAATGAAGAATGAAAGAAAGAAAACATATTTTTGCACGTTTTGAATGTAATACTGAATATATGATTTTGAGGTAATATCACCGCGGTTTTACAAATATCACGACGATTTTAATAAGTTAGCCGTAACCACGAACCATGCAATTGGTTTGAAATTTTGGCAATTATTAATCGTTAATCGTATGTACTCGTTATATAGTAAAATGTAGTAATACCAATTGAGACGACTCACGTATAGCGATAAACACAATTAAAATAGTATACTTCAATCCTTGTCGTCGACATTGGTACCCTCAAATAGACAATTTCTAACAACATGTATCACATTGAAACTTTAATAAATTGAATATTTTGACATTTGTGATATGTATGAAAGTGTGAAAGTATGAAAGTGAACAAGTAAAAGGAAATATATATCTACCAGTATTATGAAATATATGTTGGGGATATCGACAATCTGTCACCTGTAAGATGTCGTTTACTTTAGAGTTTAAATTACATATTGTCAGAAATTATTATTTCAGGTCACTAAAGTGGAGGACAAGACATGAAGTATAATAGTGGTGTTCTATCCCTGTCTAATTTTCGGACGACCCATTCTTACTCGTATATGTAAATATAATAGAACTTCACTAGGTAAGATCGTTTAATCATTAATGATATATAATTACCAAATTCATTATTTTACATACACAAAGAGAGTGTATCCATACTAATATTATAAACGTGAATTTAAGATTCTTTGTTACGCTTTCACGCTAAAACTACTTAACCTATTATCATGAAACTTTGTACACATATTCTAAGAGATATTAAAAATGACATAGGATAATCTTTATTTAAAGACAGACAGACGCGGTGGGTTACTTTGATTTATAATATTTAGAGATTTACTACATCTATTTTAGAATATGAGTTTATCTACGGAACGAGTTTTGAAAATAAAACATCCATAAGAAGCAACCCTAGACAAAGGAGCAGTAAAAATAATGTGGCTGCAGTAAAAACAAAATAGCAATATGTGTTTATACGACAAATGCGTACATCTGTATGTACTGAAGAATTTCATGCAAATTTCCTCGCTGTAATAAACTCAGGATGGGAATTTTCACGTCGCTGCAACAGTGCTCCTTTGACGTGTGCCAACTTTTGTCAAGCCAGTTTTGAGCCTGAAAAATGAATTCAGCTTTTTGCGAAAGAAATGGCGATCAAATTTGTAACAAAACGTAATTTTAATTTTTTCTTTTGTTCTTGTTATGTGAGAAGAGTAGGAAACAAGCATGCCAACGACCTCATGCTAAGTAGTTGCAGCCCATAGACATCTACGTATAACCACAAACACTACCGAAAAACTATCTAAGCTCGAACGTAGATACGTTGCTACTCCTTGAGGACTAATGTTCGCCTCGCTTGAAAGTGTAGCCGGCAACCGCACCTCTCTAACCGAAATACAAGTAATGATTTGCGGCGGATTATGAGGGCGATAGTGGTCCGAAGGAACTACAGTTCTCTCACTTTTAAAATTCACGTATTTATGTACTGACGAATTTCATGCAAATTTCCTCGCTGTAATAAACTCAGAATGGGAATTTTCACGTTTCTGCAACAGTTCTCCTTTGAAGTTCACAAAATTTTGACAAGCCAGCTTGTGAGCTTAAAAAATGAATTCAGCTTTTTACAAAAGAAATGGCGATCAGATTTGTGACCAAACGTAATATTAATTTAAAGGTGGGAGAACCATAGTTCGACTGGGAAGTACCACTGCCGCTCTCATACTCCGTAAAGCATTATTTGTGTTTCGGTTGGAGAGGTCTACACCTCTCCAACCCGGCTACACTTTCAAGCGAGGCGACCATCTTAATCCTCAGTAGCAACGTATCTACGTTTGAGCTCAGATACGATTTCAGTCGTGTTTGTGGTTGTGCGTGGATGTCTATGGGTTGTGACTACTTAACATCAGGTGGTTTGTATGCTCGTTTGCTATTCTTCTCTTATAAAAAAAGAAAAGAAACAACTGGCGAGTTGGGCACAAATGTCCATTAACCACAATCGTCACTTAATATGAATCCTTTCATTACAATAATAATAGTTACAAATCTAGCAATGGATACCTTAAAATAAAGGCCTAATTTCGACAATCTAAAGGAAATTCGTCTCTGTCGGCATAGTGCAGGGAACGCTGAGCGCATTCCCGTGCTGAAATGCGATCGTAATCCCCTGGATAAGATATGAACAAGGAAACATCAGCGTTGACTAAACATGTAACTAATTTCTTGACATTTTTTTGTTACTTGGACCGCACGGACTAAAGGTTTCAAAGCCAAGCGGAACAAGCACATAATCACTGTTAAGTGGAACATGTTTGCACTTCTCATTTAATATTTTTACTACATAAAAGACTAGAGAATTGATGATGTAGTTCACAGATGTATCGTTATCAGGATTAAGGTGAAATGCTTCATGAGATAAGTTTTCGAATTGATATACCATTTGACACAGAATGTATCTCTCACGTGAAATATACAAGGCAAAATAGGTGTAACAGCAGCTTGAACTGTTGACTGGAGAATGGAGAGTTCTACCATTAATCTAGTTTTCAAAAGACGACCTAATTATCTCGTTCTGAAAATTCGCTTTCAATGGGTTTCGGCAACCTTAATCCTTTAATAACATCGCACCCCACATCTTGCTGTGTGTGAAATTTGGATCTGTATGTTTAGCAAGATAATAAGATTACTTCTTTACATCCACGAGTAAATTTGAATCTGGTATTTGATGAATAACTGATCAAGGTGAGAAAAGATCAGAAGATACGAGTTCACACGTGATCACGATCCAATTACACAATTAGAGGTAAAAGCCGTATATTTTTAGAAAAATCTCATAATTGTCTAGTTCGATACCCTCGGAAAGAGATTCAGCGGTGCTATTTTAGACAGACATGTTGTAGGTTTGCGAGAGACACTACAATTTCGTAATTAAGTTCTGTTATATTTGGGCTACGTTACAAATACAAGAGTGCGGTTGAAAATTTACTTATAGACACCAGTTTAATGACTCAAACATACCCAATAAAAATGATTGAAGGTTGTTTTCTGAGCTATGTTTTCATTGAAAAGACTAATCATGATTTTGAGAAAATACCTTCGTATATTGCTTCTATAAAATAGAAAAGCTTAAATAAATACCTACGCAACAGCATAAGTACAAAATGGCTGTCGAACCTCAAAGACCATTTTAAATTGAGGCTGGATTTCAAAATGAAAATCCACATTTTTTATGCCACGACAATTGTTCTTGCGAATTCAATCATCCAGTGCTATTTTGTAGTTCAAGATTTTCTTTTTTACGACCTAACAATTTTCAGACTTGGTAGTAAATCTGCAAATGGATCAAAGGCCCCTTTGATCCGAAACTTGTTATTTAACACAATGGAAACGATTCGCATTTATTGTAGTCCAAACAAAATAAATAACTAATATTGTAATTTCTTGCTATGATTAATATTCCTATTTATTAAGTTTTTGTTTAAAGTACTTAGCAACAATCCGCTACCTTCAAATGTAATGGTATTTTTTACAATATATAAAAGATAGGAAGGAGTAAAAATATATACCACTATACATATTACAACTAACACGTGTTTCGCCCTAAGATGTAGCATCATCAGGGTAAGTTGACTCTGTGACGATTATTCTCTAAATCAACTTCCTTTAATGTTCGACTACAATTGTTGGTCTTTGGCGTGGATTTTGGCAAGGTAACGCCTGATACTTTTAATTTACTCCTATTTAGGTTCTCTTCGTGAAAAACAGAACTTCTATAACAAGAACAAAGATTTTCATTTTATCTTGTTTTTGTATTTCCCTCAAACATCATCGTTGTTTAGCCCTAACTTTGCTACACTAAACTGGCAATTCAAACATAAACACACATTTATGAGAAAATTCGCTTCAATCCTTAAGTCAATCATAGATACATTTGCAGTAACAATCATGGAAATTTTACTACAACTAAAATACAATTTTTTCATAACAAGGTACTGTTCAAAAATTCAATTTTATCTCAAAATGAAAGTGTTTTAATCGCAGACATGTTTATACATCGACCTCATCTGATCACACAAAATCAACCCTTAAGTTTAGGGTACACAAACAAACATCCTTAACCCTATTAACATTCAAGTCCTCGGAATAAGCAGATCCTAACTTGGTAATGCCGTTGCGAAAAATTCGCAAAGTAATTTGCCAAAGTTTGATTGGAGTTACCGAACGGAAAGGGATCTTGTAAAGACGGTTCGGTGTTTATTCCTAGTGTTTTACCAGCCATTTCGCAGGTGTTTCACAAGGAGTTCATTTGGGGCCGATGGTTTTAGTTATAAATGTAATCTGCACAAATAATAAAATTGTAACTCTTTGCCGTCTGTACCTAAAATATATACGAGTAAAACTATTTCTAGAAGTCTTTATTAACGCAAAAGAACACAAACCAATAATTGTTAGATCTTTTGTCTCCTTGTGTGTACGTCTGTTTGTCTGTTTTTTTTGTGCGTTCGAGCGCTAACCTCAGAAATGGTTGGCCGCATTTTATTTCGGGTTTCATGTATTGCAGTTGGCTTTAAATAAAATTAAGTATTCACTTGACATTTCAATCAATCTTTAATTAAAAAATATATGCGTATTTGAATTTACGGGTGTTAGTAACATGAGAACTTTAGCCATTACAATATGTATAAAATCCCACAAATTCAAGCCCACATGAACGAAGTTGTAGGCAGAGACTAGGTCAGAATAAAATACTAGTATTGAATAATCTTTTATTCAAACTAAGACAAAAGAAGATATTCAAACGAAAGGGTCTAAAATTATCGTGAATCAAATTTAAATAAACGAAGCAGATAAAAATGGTATGTAAATGGTATTCATTATCGATCGAAAATTTGTAATAGAACGTGATAGTATTTACAATGACAGAAAAATGAATTTTAATTGGAAATATTATAAAAATATGATATGAAAAATGTGAATAAATATGATTACAGCAATTGTACCGAAACGTTACATAGCGCGCGATGCAATGATCAAAAAGCCTATTAATATTCCATTGTTGTTATGGGCACAAATTTTGGAGCAATCTAGTATTTTTTATGTGGAAAAGTAGAAAACGTGTATACGAGTATAGGCGGTCTGATGTTAAATGACGTCTGCTGCCTAAAGACATTTTTTTTTATTGTGAAAGAGTGAACGGGCATGTAGGCCACCTGATGTTGAGTGGTCACTGCAGCTCCAATTTCAAATAGAAGAGAAGTTCTATTTAAGGATGGATGCGGATGCGTTCCTACTCTTGAGGACTAAGATGGTCGCCTCCAATAATGTGTATCCGGCAACCACACCTCCCCAACCGAAACACAATACATGAAGAACATGTTGCTTTACGGCATGTTATGAGGGTGGCGGTGGTGCTGCCTCGGGCGAGCTCTAACGGCTCTACCACCTTTATAGACACACTTTACATTTATGCCTAAGCAATAAAAAAGACTGCAGGCCTATCTATATAACGCCATGCACAGATGCATTGCTACTCCTGTGGACTGAGATGGTCGATGGTGGATTTTCAATGATGGACAAGAACAGCTTTACGACGTATTATGAGGCCTGTAAAGTAGTTTTTATTATCTCAATCCTCAGGATTAGCAATGTACCAAAAAGAAGTTCAGTTCTGTTTATGATTGTTTGTTAATGCCCGCGGACTCCAGCGCCTACTTATTGCCAGATAGTCTGCATGTTCATTTGATACTCTCCTAAGAAATAAAATTGTCTTGAGTTATAATCGTAATGTCTTCAGGTTTTTTTGTATTAGTATTATTATGTAGTATTAGTATTATTAGTATCAGATCCTCGCTTTACTTCAGAGTAAAATAATGAGGCATTACAAATCAAATTCAACAAAGTAATACAAAGGAGAAGGAGGAGAATCTTCAGAGTGAGATAATTAGCCTATCTCAAACATTTTATTTGTTTTTTATGCTCAAAACTGGCTTAGAGTCAAAAGTTCAGAAATCTTCCCAGCGACGCTGTCACGATGTGACTATTCCGCACTGAGTTTATTACAGCAAGAAAATTTGCTTGTAATTTTTCAAACACACATTTAGCACCAAATTTTACGTTTGTTTACGCCAATTTTTAGTTTGGAGAAGTAGCAAACGCGCTTGTAGACATCTGAAGTTAGATGGTCACTACAGCCCATGAACATCTACGTCTAATCTTAACCAAGACTAAAGCCCTATCTGACGTCTTGCATAGATGTGTTGCTATCCCTAAGGGCTGAAATGGTCGACTCGTTTGTGTATCCAGCAACCGAACCTCTCCAACCTCCGAACTTCTTCTATAACAGTAGTGATTGCATTTTTCTATTCTATCTAATGCATTAATTAAATCAAACGATATTATTACATTATAAATTCCTAATTAATGCTGCAGCAGACATAAATAACGGATTCATCAAACTTTCAATTAACTTTGGGATAGGTATGATTTGAGGATTATGACCACTGAACTGACAATGACCACTTAACTTCCAAAAGCTTGCAATCTCATAATATGTTGAAATAACAAAATATCGAATAACAAAAGTGAATTGTCGTCAGAAACCAGAATATTTGATTTCAACAAAATCCTTTTATTACTTACCAATCAAAACGAATCCATGAAAGATTTATGTTCGACATAAAAACAAAATATTGCTAACTCGAAAAGAAACGACCGAAATAGATTAAGGCTCTCACGATAATAAATATCTGGCTAGAAACTTCTATATAATCCGGCCAAGATTCTAACCCGATATAGATACTGAAACTTGAATGAGGCTTTCAAGGAGATAAATAACGGGGGCTCTCGAACAACAAACATTTCATCGGAGTGCGAAGCCTACGAAATATAGCAGCAATGAGAGCCCAAGACGACAATCGGGGATAAGTTATATCCATCGTTTTTAACAATTACCCAACTTCGAAGCCTATTGTTCAAGTTTTCAATGATACCTCAGCTATAACAGCGGGTGAAATGCGATTATAGCACTTTATTAAGTTTAACGCTGTCCCAAATCCGAACGGATTTATCCGACGGACTTGCCAGTTTGTCCCATTAGGAAAGGGTTGACGGCATAAATGTAACATTAACGAAACTAATAGACATTTTTATTTTTAAAAATAACGACGATATTTATAAATAAAATAATAAAGAGATAGACTTAGTAGGAGATCAACGAACAGCTGAAACTGCTGAACAATTTTATTTGATTACTAACAAAATCCATAGCTGTTAATGTAAACGAACACCTCTTACTTAAATAACAGCCAATTAAGGATTTTAATTTTATAAGTAAATGGTTAATGTCGATAAGTGTGTATTTTTCCGTATATATGTGTGTGCATGCATTTGTGTGTGTGTGTATGGGTATGATATGCGTACGTTAATTCGAAATTTTCGAATTTATAGAGTATTTAAATTGAATATCTGAAACACTTTTATTATTTAATTTAACATTATTCGTGGTCATGCGTGGTATCAAATAAGTTGAATATTGAATGTTTCATTAACTACCTTTATAATATAGCGTTAGTGTCCTGAAATTTCGCAGATAGGTTCTAAATACGGCGCAAGTGAGCACTAAAAAGTTTTGGAAAGCCTCCGCCTAAGGGAATAAAATACGAGTTGAAAGTTTTTATGAACGTACCGAGTTGACTTGCGTAAGCGAAACTACGAGAAAAACTAGTTTCATTATAAATATTCAAAACTGGATTAAAGGAAAGTTGATTTCGTAGCAAGTATTCTGACTAGCTGGCAAGTGAAATTAGTTTTGTTTCGAAGGCTTAGTAGATTTAAGGCACGAAATTAAATTACTTTTTTTATCCCGCAAGTCCCTAGCGATTTTCAATTCGGCACGCTGGGTTTTTTTAGTGAGTGAGAGTAGCAAACGAGTATGTAAGCCACCTGATGTTAAGTAGTCGCAGCCCATAGACCTCCATGTACAAGCTAACACGAATGAAATCCTTAGATACGTTGCTACTCCTGAGGACTATGGTCGCCTCGTTTCAAAGTGTAGCCGGCAACCGTATCTCTCCAACCAATGCACACGAATTGCTTTACGGTGGATTATGAGAGTGGCGGTGGTAACTTTCCGATCGAACTATAGTTCAACCACCTATCGTTTATACAGATTCGCATAATATTGCTACTCACTGTGAAACAAGTCACTTAGTTCGTCCCAAATACAAGCGAATTTGTTAAAAAAATCGTTATTCGAAAGTCCCAATGCTGTTCCTTTGAATGTTTATGCTTTAGGTGTGTCACGTGGGATGGATTCTTTGCTTGGCTTTCCATGCGTAAATCAGAGTTAATCTATATAAAATTCGTAAGAGAAATCAGGTTTTCAACTTACTATCCAAATTGGGTTGGTTATGATTAATAATAAAATCATTTAAAGATGTAACAAAAACGGTTTCGAATTGTGTGTTAAAAAACATAAATTATGTAATAGGAAATTCATTGAATATGAAATGATGTAATGTTTAACAGCCTTATTTTGTGTTTCAAAAGACAAATAGTATGAATTTATTAATTGAATATGTGTGCGTGTGTGTGTGCGCGTTTGTGTATGTGTGTGTGTGTGTGTACAAGTAGTAGCTTATGACACTATGATTGCTTATACTGCATATCATATACATGTGCATCTCTAACCTAATTGTTGTTGTCTTATTTTTTTTTAAGGTTGACACTACTTGTTATAAGCACGCTATAGAATATTATAAGCATTAATAATTATTTCACTATTATGTAAGTATAGTACTTAGATAAGTAAGTAGTAGTACATTTGTTTTT
>DWON01007984.1:0-12469 GCA_018251015.1 Phocides pigmalion okeechobee
GAGATTGGACGTGGTTGTCCATGGGCTGCAGTGACCACTTAACATCAGGTGGCCTGCATGCCCGTTTCTTACTTACTTTCACAATAAATAACAAAAAGAATACAATTTTTATATACTTACTACAGAAAAACACCTACATATATTATGTTCTACATCTCTTCTAAGTATGTTATAAACTGTTATGGATCAGATAATATCTTGATAGTCAATGAACGTACAAAGATACTGTTACCAGCTCTGGCTCATTGATCACCATTAACTTCAACACTAGTGGCTTAACTTGGCTCGTCTAATTGGCCCTTCGATACCAGGTGAGTATTCGCTAAACGACCCCTGTGGAACATTGAAAAACTCCCTTAATTTCGGTCGCAATTCTCGCAATTGCTCAGAACAAAGAAATCCTTTATTGCTATTTCCAAAGCAATGGTTACTCAGACAGTTAGTTGCTAGACACTAATTTTAACATTTCGTGTTCTTCTTCTAAGCGAAAATGCGTTGGTATCAAAGAAATCGTTGTACTGGAATGAAGTACGAGTTTTAATTTAGTTTCGTGAAACGTTTACACATAGTTTTCGTCTAAAGGTTACGTATTACATATTTTGTAAGAAATATTCTAAAAATAGTTGTACAGAGATATTATAAAATAATTTACCTAGGTTCTATTTAATCTGCTTAGTTTTATTAACTAGGTTAAGTTATATAATTGAATATTTATACATTAATAGAAATATAAAATAGGTATTATTTACTTTTATAAACTTACTACAGCTGTCTCTTCTTAAAATACATATAATATTTAAAACGTCTCCAGGATTAAATATTTATGGTACTTTTGTTAATAGAATTTGTAGAATATATAGCAGGCTAAGGATGGTTTCCTATTCAGTCGCACCAACTGTGACATTGTAAATTTTATTTCATTATACATCTGATCATAGATATGAGTCTCTATAAAAGGAGAAGCAAGGAACAGAGAGGATTTTTGAGCTGTTGATTTTCGTATAAAATATTAAAATTGAAAACATTTTTGCTGATTTGTGCCTAAGATGAGTATTATTATTATTGACAAGTGGTCGCTGATGGACATCCATAATCGGCTCCATATAGCAGATAAATCCTGCCTGAAGTCGTTCATAGAAGCCTATTAAGTTCTCAGAGATAAGTTGGAAGATCCTGTATAAATAATTCTCGCTGACGTTAACTTTCGGGTCGCAATGGAATATGGAAACATTTAATTTTTCTGATTTTTTCTGAAAAAATTTATATCTAAACGCACTCTAATCCTCATTTTCCCGCTTACGAAAAATCTTTATGAACTTCAATTTACGCTTTTCATAAATGCGCCCAATTTACTCCATTGAAATCTCAGCCCTATAAAGGACAATACTCGAAGTTATCAATGGAAGTAAAAAGTTTTTCTTTGTATTACGCCAGTTTATCTCTCTACCTATATTTATGACCCCAACCTCCGTCCTAAATTTAAATTGTTTCCCAATACTGCTGATCGGTGTATTGTTTTTGCAACAATACAAATTTTGCTCCATTTCTGGGGAAATTAGTTCACTCACAAACTTTATTTAAGGCGCCAGTAATATATTTTCGCACCTCACAAGTATAAGGCTTCATTCAATCATTGTAAAGAATGTAATTGACCTCCCAAAGGTGTGCGGAGTTTAAAAATTGTACTGTTCAGCTTCGTTTGATGTGTTGTTTGAACAAAGGCTTTTTATGTAAATTTTTGGAAAAGCAATTTTATATTAAATACTCCCGTCGCTTTATACATTTTCAAGATGGGACACGGGAAGATTATGTTTTCGAGTGTATCAATGTTTTTTTCTATCATTTGTAATGGTAAGTCTAATAAGAAAACTGGGAGATTTGGGAAAACAGATTTCGAAATAGGTCCCCATTATTTTAAAGATGCGATGTACGCGATATTAAGATACATGGTGTCTTAAGAATCTCGATTTAATAAATTACAGTTACATATTACTATAATAGTAACTTAACAGTCTTAACTAACAATATTTTATATTATTTATATCATTATTCCAAAAATGAACAGTTAACAAACGATAAGTATAAAAACCTAACTTACAGATATAAGATACTAATCTAGTTTCAGTAGAAAATGCTTGTTTAAAGCACGCTTACTTCCAGGCCCTCGTCTCCAAAAAAGCTAAATATATAATATATTACAAAATTAATATTTTAAATGTTTTTAAACTTTTAATATATTTATTTAGACATACCCGAAATTGTAAATAAACTTAAATTTTGCGGATAGAAAATACGTAATCCTTCGTCCTTACAGACACCCTTCATGTAGCGTGGTCGGCTTTTCCCCATATAATCCTCGACGCTAATGACGGAGACCTTTTCCAACCAATAGGGTTAAGTAAACACGCCTATATTTCTTACTTAACATAAATAAGACTTTGTAGTGTCCACTTGTAATATTATTATTTTGAATAACTTTTACTACCGCTTCAGTTACGAAACAAAAGGTAGAAACTTCGATTGGAAGACTAAGTGATTGAAGATTCCATCGTCAATCTTTCATTGATTGGCCACCAATTCGTCCTAAAGCAATTCTTGTGCTTCAATTTTAGGATTGTGATTGCCAGGTTAGAAACGAAGCGTCTATCCTTTTCTTTTTCTTTCTTTTAGGTTGCCGGATACACTTTATTGGAGGCGACCATCTTAGTCCTCAATAATGGGAACGCATCCGCGTCCATCCTTAAATAGAACTTCTGTTCTATTTGAAATTGGACGTGGTTGTCCATGGGCTGCGGTGACCACTTAACATCAGGTGGCCTGCATGCCCGTTCCTTACTCTTTCATAATAATAGAAAAAACGAAGAACCTTTTCTGTTACAAAACTCAGACATAGATAGATAACCTAGACTACATAATTAAGTCCTTTCGAGTCAAAAAATCTGTATAAAGAAAGAAGCTTTTCATAAAATCTTGGAATAATAGGTTCATCTTTTCTACGAAATTCAGTATCCACATTTCGCGCTTTCGCCTGGTCGGTGCTCATCTAGTGTAAGCGAGATCTTACTTTAACTACCAGTCTTACTACGGCCGATAAAAGAAACGATATATTCACGAGAAATACTTGAAAACCACAAAAATCAGAGAATATATACTTAAAATGAAAATAATTATATACCAATATACATGGACAACTCACACATGTCCAATTAGTCACAATATAAGCAGAGCTTATATATTTCGGTAATCAGACAACTGATAAACATAACTAAAATTGATGCTCAGAAACGACTAAATACAATAAATATTTCGATGCCCAGCACAGAAAACCTGATTAACATAACATAATTGGTGTTCGAAAACAAATAAAATCGTTAAAAAAGAATTATGTATATAAAATTATTCACGTAACTAATTATGTACTTAAATCGAAATTAACTTGTGTTGTTAAGACAAAGCCGCCTTATTCTAAATACAGAACAAATACTGGTGCTTATCACACAAATACAACACTAGCTAAAGAAAAATGTTAACATAATACTCGACATATTATATGTAAAAGCCTGCTTTAATTGAATCTAAGAGTCTAAGATAGGTTATCTACGTGAGTAGATGTGAGATGATGAAATCACGTATGAAGTGACATGGATTTTGTGTAACCTCTTGTCGTTAATCGTTGGAATTGAGACAAGTCTCTGATTCCGGCGCAGATTTTTAATTTCTTTCTCTCTTAGAATTAAAATTCAGCGCCCGGTGAATACGAAATACGACTGCGCCGGAGCGTGATTTTATAAAATTGTTATGAACCTCAATTCAAAAGACTATTGAATGAAAAGAAAGTTTGCCGCACCATATGGACATTTAAATAACTTTTAAGTTTATAAAACTTACAATTTTATTCACCTATGAACGTAAATAGAAATGTTAACGTTAAATAACTTTTAGAACTCCACAGCATCGAATGTACGCGCTCATTAACATAAACTTTAATTAAATCCGCCGTCTGCGGAGAAAACTCGATTGCCTGGCGCAGGTATTCAAACTTTTATTCAATACGAAACAAATTCCATTCCAACATTAACCGCTCGTAAGTAAACTGAGCACAAAAAACGAAAACAAGGCGACAGCAGAACACAAATTACATTTTTCAGGTGAGAAATAAACAAGAGTACAACAACTTGAAACAATTTACAGAGGCGCCACTCGAAAGTGTTAAGTGAATTTGAAAACGTTAGGTAACACGGAGCGTCAGGCGGAGAGGGCACGAATTGAGTCAAACAAACGAAACTCATCGACAAGATTCTATCTCGCGGAGTTTAAGAGCAATTTTTCTCTTAAAGCCAAACAAATGAGGCACCATTAGATGGAGTGAGAGCGCTTAATCTATTTCTGACGAGTTCAGTGACGCCGACAAAGACAAATCGACATTAGCCTACCCACACGGCGCGAAGGCATTCCACTTCTGTTTCAATTCCACTTTTATTTGCGGATTAACTTCTTATTAGTCATTGCGCTGCGATGGGACTCCAGTCTGCTATCACAAGCTTTATGAATGGCTCAATTATTCTGCCGACTCAGAGCGGATCCATCTAGGGAATTTAAACTGTATTCTCTCTGCGTGAATTATTTGCATTCCATTGAGCACCTTGTTAGCATGATTTACGTTTATTTAACCATATTGTGACCTACAGTCGTCCCTTTTGACTAATGACAAAAAATATAAATACACAAACGTGGGATATGAATCTAACACATGTTTTGAAGTCTTTAGTCTCTCGAACGTCACGGGTATTAATACGCTGCTAACGGATTTATGATCTCAGAATATCTGATAATGATCTCTATAAATTTTGTGTGATTTAATATACCTACAAATGATCGAAAAAGTAGCAATGTATCAATGTTGAAGTTTTTATAAATAGGCGATAAATAAGTATGTTTACAAATTCTTTAAAAGTAGCTAAATGTAAAATACGTGTTCAGCTAATTAACCCATCGTGGCCGAATTAGCCTTTCAAAAATTAGACCATCTTTTGTGACTTTTTGTAGTTTCTCATTAAATTTGATTGTGTTTTGTCTGAAATAGCATATTATTTCAGCTACACGCAATAATGAACTTTATATAACCACTGATAAGGTTTATAGTAAATCGTAAGACAATGATGATTCAAATGTACCTAGCGACAAAATAAAAGGGAATGGCGAGCGACCGTTTCAAACACGACAAGTTGAAAAATGTCGAAATGTGTCATCTGTCAGTTGGTGTTTAAAACGATATGTTATTTCGAAAGTGTTGGTTGAAGTAGCCGCTTCTCGTCTAAATAGTCAAGACAGCTGTCTCGTTATAAAGATGGGAAGTTTTCAGGGAAGCCAATGAAAATTCCGACGTCTTCAAGCGACTTTTGTAAGCAGTGCGTAAACACAAATGGCAGACAATTGTCACAGTTTATTTGTTGTGATACTTTCACCTGTGTCCTTAAATATTAGATATATAATTTCTATATAAACATTTTAATTAGAGTATTGAATAATAATAACATATTTGAAGATTACTGTTTGTTAATATTATAAGTAATAGATAGTTTCAATTAAAGATAATCTATACTGGAGTTTTTAATTCATTCCAAATGAAATCCAAATTCATTCCAAATCCATTTTAAATATGTATGTGCTCGAATTACATTTGATAAAAAAATAATAATAATAAAATTAATAAAGATTACGTGGGTTCAAAAACAACTTACAATTTAATGATCATCTCTAAAATAAGTAACTGCTCTTCAGTTATACATTCCATCCCTCAGGATGTTTTCTTACTCTTTACAAATCCTACAATCACTATCATTACGTACTGGAAAATGCCACATACCGTTATCATCAATTTTGAGTATTTTAGAGCATTCGTATTTTTTTATATATTTCAGAAAAGTAGCAAACGAACATGCAAACCACCGGATGTTAGGTAGTCGCAGCCTCGCAGCCCATAGACATCCACGTGCAACCATAAACACCAACGAAATCCTATCTGAGCTCGAACTTGCTGTTACCCGTTCCTATTCCTGAGGACTAAGATGGTCGCCTCGCTGAAGTTGGCAGCCGAAACACAAGTAATGCTTACTGCGGATTATGCGGGCGACAGCGGTACCTCCCCAGTTCTCCCACCTTTAAAACGTTAGATTTCATAATCCATTTCAATTTATCGGTTTTGTATTTATTCGTACAAATATTGTTTATTGCTTTTCCATTTCAAAGGCTTTGTCCAAATACAAAACCTCAATTAAAGTCTTGGTCTTGAGTGGATCAGCTTAAATAAAAACTGAGGGTAGTACACATTGTCGTAACAATAGAATTTTGAAAATGCAGTTACGTTCAGCCAAGCCCGTGTTGTACTGTAATAGGATTACATCGGGTTCGTTACATCGTAGAGCCGGCAGCTATGCGCAATATGAAAATCAATACTGTGATATTGCAATATCTTATACTCTAGAATATCTTAAATAATTCAATATTTTTCAATTCTCGTTTATTTGAAAAAAATGTCGCTAATATGTTAAAAATACTCGTAATAATTTGAGAGAATAATACACAGTATTTTTTTATTAACAGGAAACATCGGGATGAGTATCTTTCGCCACAAGGCCGTCAGACTGTTATGATGGACTCAACTGAAAACCCTGGCGGGTATTCCACCATTCTACTGCTGGACACTTCCATTCCCACACTTCCACGACTTCATCAGACCGTCCGTCCTCTCAGGATATTTCAAAGTACACAGTCCTTACACAGATGGCGGCATGCTGAACACCTAGAACATTCTCCACCCTGGGATAGCCCAGAATCGCGGCAACCGATGGCCCCTATCTCTTCCCGCCTACTACTCCCATTCGAAAGAATACATAAATTACAAGGAAGATAATGAAGAATTTATTGAAGACAAAGGTAAGCGCAAACAATTTAAAGCATAAAGGAAGATAGTCTCATATAATTGATGGTTATACTCATGAAATGTTTTTTTTTAATATAAAATAATATTATCATTAAGTATCCAAAAATGTGTTATTAAATAATAATATTTGAAATTAACTCTAAGTTAGTGGTTTTGCACTCTTGAATTTAGTATACAACAGAAGTTTTTATAGTATGAAAGTAGCAAACGACCATATGATCAATACGTCGGAGAGCGATAAATAAACTGAAAGTTTGAAGTCCTAGATAAGATTAGTCACAATGGCGTTGCTTATTCATTTTACCTTCTTCGCACACCTTTTAAATACAATAGCCACAAGGCAAATAGGCAAAAAGGCAAATAGGCTTGCCCATGGTGAAGTAACGTTAAACCCATCGTTTTAAGATATACTTTTTTTTGCCTTTTGCTGTATTTATAACCACAGAACAAAACACATTTTCTGTACTTGTCTTTTTCGTGTTTTTAAACGGGTTGTAAGGTAATTCTGTCATGAATATCTATTATATATAAACGAGACGTAAATGTACGAGCGTAAGCATTATTATTATGGTAACTATTCAATTGCAGTCTAAGACGTGTTGTTTCCGCGTACATTTGCAAGCGACTATCTTAGTATTACTGAGAAGTCAACGCAGATTGCCGTTCATGAGGACAGTAGGCACCATTCATAGAATATATCTAATCCGTCCGGACAAAGAGAGTTTAGTTCGAGGCCCGTATTCCCCTGGCCAAAAAGGTTTGGTTGTCGGATACACATTATTGGAGGCGACCATCTTAGTCCTCATGAGTAGGAACGCATCCCCGTCCATCCTTATATAGAACTTCTATACTATATGTGATTGGACGAGGTTGTCTATGGGCTGCAGTGACCACTTAACCAGGTGGCCTGCATGCCCGTTTCTTACTCTTTCACAATAAAAAATAAGTACCCGTAGAGGATGACAATATGCTTAAAAGTTTTAAATAGTATTCCAGTATTTTTTGATACTTATAGGCATATACGTGAACTGCAGTGACCATTTTATATCATTGCCTTGCTCATTCATTTGTTTCCTCGACATCATAAATTTGAATTTCGAACTAAAAAAATTAACTTCGCATAGCTTGTAGGCTAATTTCTTTCAAATGTATTTTTATTTATATCCATATATTTCTGTATATACCTCACAGCTTCATTGCTTACTTATAAGTTAAACAACTGTACTGATATTTTTGAAATCGTTTAAAAAGTATGTAAAAAGAGTTTATGCGTACTACCTATATGTTCGTACAACTTTGTGTACATCGTCACGTTTCTAAGTACAAAAGGCTGTCTATCTTTCCCGACCTGAAGGTACAGAAATCCTGGCAGTGACAATTACGCGGACACTTTTATCCTCGCTCCGGAACACGGCAATCGACACACTGTTCCGTGAGAAATGGGTAAGAAGGTCGTAGCTATCTTTAGACAAAGGAGCTTATAGCAAAAGGATGAAAGTAGCCGATAAAGCAATATCTGCGAACTTTCTCGTGCTTCAGACAGCTTTATCAAATTCTTGAAAATAATTGTTTAATAAAGAAATATTTTAAAGAAATAAATTTTCCTGTTATGTTTCATTTTTCTCTACGTATCGCGTGGTGTAGGTAACATACTCTTCTGTCACGAAGTGAAATCCGAGTACGAACCCAGTACATTTATTTATATTTGAAATAGTAGACACTAATGTAATCCATCTGATATTAAATGGTCAAAACATTTTCTGTTGTTTACCTATTCTTCCTGACGATCCGCGTGCTATAGTTAATTTACTGATCTGTCACGCAGATGGTTCCTGCTTCGAACCCTTTCCTTTTTTTATCAATAAAACCACTGCCACAGCCACTGCCATCCATGGACATCTTCATAATGAATAGGAGTGTCACCTGAAGCGTCGGGACCTTGGAAAGGACGTCGTTGTGAGTAGTTCCATACCGATATAGGCAAAGATCGAATGAAGCTTCACAATCATGAACTCGATTGGGGCGTTGTGCTAGAGTAGAGGACACCAGTTGCGTTCGTTTCGAGATCCTGGTATTATCTCCTGGGTTTGTTTAGTCAATGGGAATCACATAGGCCGCAATCGCTCCCACACTACCGGGTACCTTTGAAAGGCTTTCCCTTCCAAGACAAAATGATTATCGTCATCAAATCTCATTAGTCAGCCTCGTGCTTACTATTTTTAGATACCCTTGACCCATTAGTGTATGTTCATTTGATATAATACTGAATAGTAATTTTGCTTTAGATTAGATGTAAAGTTTGCAATTCACTAAGTAAGCAAGATTTACTTATGTACTCGTAAGCCGACCGGCGCCATTTTGGAACTTTGTTGATTTCAGTCCATTAAAACAAACTACGTTATCTAGACAGGTACTAGTGGTAGATGTAGTTAGCACGCTAACTCTGTACTAATATTTACCTCATGGTAACCCTTTCAAAGGATTCCACGGCGCCTGTACCACGGGTTAGTAGCTTATGTATATATACTGTGGATTTGAAGTTGCACTAAAATCATCTGGAAATTTTGCCTGAATTTGTTTCCAATATCTTAATATTGCAAGGAAGTTTAAATACTCTCGTTGAATAAAACAAATGACAATATGAAATAAAATAAAATAAAATCTGTTCATATTAGTAACATTTTTAAGTTATATAGTAATAATATTACAATTATTACATAATATTTGGAAGGTCGTAGAACTACAGTTTGACAGGGGTGGTACCACCGCCATCCTCATTGTCTGCCGTAAATCCGGAGAGGTGCGGTTACCGGCTATACTTACAACCCAGGCGACCACCTGAGTTTTAAGGAGTGGGAACTTATTTGTGCACATCACCAGGCATTACTTTAGTCGTGATTGATGTTGGACGTGGATATCCACTGACTGCAGATACCATTTAACATCATATAGCCTGCATGTTCGTTTAATACTTTTAATACTTCGTATTCTTGTAGTGTTTTAATATTCCGTAGTATCAATACGGTAAATAACATAAATTATAAGAAAACCTTAAAAAATGGTTTCAGAGTAAAACTTAGCAAAAATGTTTTTTTGTAAATGTACAAGTAAAATGAATTCTGTGATTTTATTTTGGAAACCCATTCCCAACCCGATTTTCGCGGAAGCTTTCAAATTAATTCAATAAATCGAGCCATAATTGTGTTTAAATTAATATTTTTTGTTCCTTAATTATTTTTATTTTAGACTGACTATTTTTACTTCTTTTATGGTAAATACGCAAATTATATATAATTTAAAAATCATATATACACATAACTATCTCCTGGCAAGAAAATAAAATAAGTAACAGTACAATCCTTTTTCAAGATTATTTCTGTTTTTTTTACTCCAGAGCAAATGAGTACATACCTACCTATCTCACAATGAAGTACTTTTAATAAAACACGATAATGTTCTTGTTTTTCCAACTTGTTCAAACTGACCACTTCCGTTCAGTATTAAGTTCCTTGTTCAGCACTCGTGCGCTTGAAATGTTGAAGCCTGTGTCATATTGATAAGAGATAACGGGAGCGGATTAAGACAGCATGAGGGAAACGGTAGGCACAGAAATATTGTATGGTAGCTCAGGAACAGAATAGCTAGTCTCGCCCGTTGCATGTGGAGACTAATAAGAGTCCTTCGAGATCGAGGTAACAAGAGGAGATCGAGCTGTCTCGCCAAGTTCGGGAGTGAGATTGATAAGAGTGGGAGCTTCAGCTAACAAACTTTTCCAGAAGAACGGAAGAAGGAGATATTTTTTTAGCGAGAAAAATAGCAATCGTATACAGGTCACGTGATATTAAGTATCAGTGTCACCCGTGATTTCAATGTACAACCACAAACATGCCAGAAATCTTATATCAGAGGTCGTAAATAGATGCGTTCAACACCCCTATGCAACCTTAAACATGTCTGATACTTTATTTTAAGACGTACGTAGATATGTTGCTACTTCTGAGGACCAAGATGGTTGCCTCGCTTTTAAATATAGTCAGCAACCGAAATACAAGAGATATTTGACCGCGGATTATCATGTAGGCGTTGTTACCACCTAGACGGTGTTTTTGCGGTATTTTTAAAGGTGGGGTTTAAGGGCGGGGTAGTACCACCGCCGCCTTCATAATCCGCCGTAAAACATTACTTGTATTTCGGTTGCAGAGGTACGGTTGCCGGTTACACTTTCTTGCCATCTTGGTCCTCAGGAGTAGTAACGTATCTACGTTAAAGCTCGGATACAATTTCAGTCGTATTTGTGGTTGCACGTGTCTCTATAGGCTGTAACTATTTAACATTAGGTAGTTTGCATGCTCGTTTGCTACTCTACTGAAATAAAAAAAAACCCGATCGATTTTGTCTTAATTTGTCATATTTATAAATATACTATATATACTATTATGCTATTAAAACAAAATTTTGAAAAGTAATTTTTTTATAAAATTTCCTTTCCATGATCCCGTCCGATCGCAGTAAGAAATAACGGTTTTCCGCAAACTCTAGGTAATAGCTGTTTCGATTTTATATCGAATCCAAAGTCGAATCCATTGTATTTTTGGCTCGTTATTTTCAAGATTTTTATAAAGTTCTTCTTAAGTTTTCCTTTGTAATAAAATAAGTAACACATTTCAGTTTCTTTACTTAACATTTTCTGGTAAATATACTAACTGGTACTAACGAAACTAAAATATTATTCAAAAGTATAAAATTATACAAAAATCATAATAATTGCTCGATATATTAAGTTTCTGGAAGCTTTTTTTAAAAATTACTCTTTAAGGGAATGTACGGATAATAATTTTGACTAGTGGTGGAAGTGACGTCCCTTATCTACCTTTTAGAATCTGTATAGTAAAAATATCTTTTGAAGAGTGTGCTAAGACAGATTCACTTTATACGTAGCGCCGAATCGCAAATCGCAAATGGTTAATTAATACAGGTATCATTGGGCGCGGTCGGAATTTGGATGAGTGACCGCTTGGGTCAAAACTTTATGCGTCCCTCCGTGATTTAGGAGTACATCCAAGTTGTATTGGTCGTTATAATTGACTTAAAAAAAAATATCGTTAAAAAACTGGTTCGAGATGGTCATAATGCTTATAATCTTGAACTAGTCGGTATGGGAGCAACATCATGGAAAATGGCTGCTTTCATTTTTTGAAAAGATCGATGCTCACCAGTGGAACATAAACAATTTTTCAGACAACGTTATACTATTAAGTTAATAATTTCAAAAATGGTACACTTAGAAATCCTGTGTTGAATGTGCATTAATTGATTGCAGCGACTACATAACATCCTGAATGTTATAAGTCGCCTGCGACTTGCACGTTCGTTTGCTACTCTACTAACATCGTTTTTTTTATTATGAAAGAGTAAGAAACGGGAATGCAGGCCACCTGATGTTGGTCACAAGTGGTCACTGCAGCCCATGGACAACCACGTCCAATCTCAAACAGAACAGAAGTTCTATTTAAGGATGGACGCGGA
>DWON01007985.1:0-12469 GCA_018251015.1 Phocides pigmalion okeechobee
AGTAAGAAACGGGCATGCAGGCCACCTGATGTTAAGTGGTCACTGCAGCCCATGGACAACCACGTCCAATCTCGAATGCAACAGAAGTTCTATTTAAAGATGGACGCGGATGCTTCCTACTCTTGAGGACTAAGATGCTCGCCTCCAGATGGTACCTATTCCTTCGCTAGGGTTCGCATGATCGTTTGCTACTTCTTACTATGTAACGGGTATTTATTCTTAATAGCTGCTATCTCGAACCAGCTGTATGGCTCGTGGTCATAGATAAACTTCAGTTACCTGATACGAGTTTCCTTCCGCCAAAATGAGTCCAGTTTCTAACATATTAAAAAGAACTATGTATCTTACTTACAATCGTAACGTCGTAACGACCTAATGTAAGTATACCAATGATAACAGCGGCAATGTTTATGTAATGTTAAATAGACCACGACTGATAAACGGTATTTAACATTAATATTATGTAAATATTTAAAAAACCTCCTGGCACTTTGTTCAATTGACATATAACCCCATTTAAAGTTGGACATCTGCACGGTCTGCAGTCTGCTCTACCATGGACATCTACACCAATGACCTGTAGAGACCGTTTAACATTAGATTACTTGCATATTCGTTTGCTACCTTTCCAACATAAAAAATACTAATTAACCCTTACAAATTTGTCGGAATCTACTCTTACCTGCTACTATAGTATTTAAAAAATATCTAGCGAAGAAAATACTAGTTACCAACCATTACCATATAAAATAAGTTGGAATCTACCATTTTCTTGCTACTACAGTATTTAAAAAAACCTAGCTAAAAATACTAGTTATCGACAGTTACCATCTAAAATCAGATGGAATCTACCATTCTTTGCTATTACAGTATTTAAAAAAAACTAGCTAGTTAGCTAAAAATGCTAGTTACCGACCTTTATTTACAATAAGATGCAATCTAATCTTCTTTGATACTATAGTAAAAAAAAACTAGCTTAAAAATACTAGTTACCGACCGTTACTATTTAAAATCACATGGATTCTACTGTTGTCTTCTCTTGTTTTCTTCTCTAATAATTAAAAAAAACTAAAGAGTAGTTAATGGGTTGGTTATATAATTTTTTGTTAATAAACGATCATTGTTTGAAGAGACAAGTATCTTGTTTATACAAGGAAGTATCAATGGCTGATTCGCTCCAATCACTTTAATTGCTCCAACCGGTCAGTGTGACGCGAATCGTCAATTGCTTAGGTTCAGTGAACAGTAAGGTCTAGTTGTATACTAGGATAGATTTTATCTGAGAAGAGTAGCAAACGTGCATGAAAACCAACTTATGTTAAGTAGTCGCAGCCCATAGACATCCACGTACAATCACAAACACGACTGAAATCCTATCTGAGCTCGAACGTAGATACGTCCAACTCCTGAGGATTAAGATGGTCGGTCGCCTCGCTTCAAAGTGTAGCCGTCAACCGCACCTCTCCAACCGAAACACAAGTAATGCTTTATGGCGGATTATAACAGCGGTGGTACCTCCTCAGTCGAACTATAGTTCTCCCACCTTTAAAATCTCACAATATCAGAAGTGTTTACCATTTCATTAAACATTTACTTATAATTGGCATGCTAATTATAATAATAAGCACCTTAAAATTCAAATTAAACTTCAAATATATTATTTCATTGTAAGGTATTTATTTACATACATTTAATGAACGTCAAGAGTACAATGTAAAATCTGTACATGGACTTTCAGCGCCTGTTGCCTAAGGTAGACCGGGAGAAAAAAGTCGGCGGAAAAAAACTCTCGGCACTCTTCAAATCAGTCCGTGATAAATAAACATTACACAGTATAACTATAGAAAGATGGTGAGCACACGAGACAGATAATCGTGTGTCAGAATCGTTCCACTGTCATCTGCACACAATTTCGAGTAAATAAAATTATTACATGGGAAATAGAAATAGCTCGATGAGGTAGACTCAGTCCCAGGCTTTCTTATCATTTAAACGATTCTAAGATTCAAAGATTTATTGAACTATACTGTACATTCAACACTGCGATAGTTATAAAGACTGTGTCGCAGCCATTTGCGCCCCCTCTGGGCATGAATGAAGTATGTTCCATCTGAACTTTCCATTTTACTCTATTTAATTAATAATAATACACTTAATTACAATACTGAAGTGAGTGTGTACGCTTGCGCTTGTATGTGTAAGTGTCTCTGTGTGTGTGTATGTGTGTGTGTGTGTGTGTGTGTGTGTGTGTGTGTGTGTGTGTGTGTGTGTGTGTGCGCGCGTGTGTTCTTATTATTTCTTTTACCCAACCGAAAATAAATAACTAAAATGTTCCTTAAACTAGTAAAAGTGAGAAAATTAGTTAAAATCGTGGGTACCCGTAACGTAATAAAGTATGCCACTGTTGAAAACTTATTTCTCAATAACTACAACTTTCTTGAATAGTATATTTCTGAATTCGAAACTTTTCATGAGTTTAACTTTGTCTGGATCGCCGCAGTACTAAATGCATAATTGGAATAATTATGACGCGTCTCTAGGTCTAGTGGTGAGGCTAACTTGGAGGTGTGGGACCGATTCTCTTCCAAGACAAATATGTATGTAATACATAATTGGTGTAGAACTAAGTGTAAAAATATCTCTTTAAGTATGTACCAAAAGTATATTCATGTCTTACTTGTTACTTCTGTTTTGAGAGCCCGTTAATTTTCGAAAATTGTAAGTTCATAATTTTTCATTTTTGGGTAACTTTTACTTGTTAAGTGAAAAAACTAAAATTGTGCTTTATTTTTTTTTCAAATTCTTTGATGTTTTAGTTTTTATGGTAAGTATTCGATATTTTCGAAATTTCCATTGTGAGCAAAATAACCTCATATATATTTATCTTTACCGTGATCGTATCAGTCCTTAGAAGTAGCAAAGCTACGTACGACATAAGGACGAGGATTCATTTTTGAGGTTTTTTGTGGATGTCCTGACTGAAGCAATTACTTAAGACCTATTCTCACACAAAAAGAAACTTCAATATAATTTTACACTTATATTATCGCGGAAAATATACCTTTACTCACTATTAACGATTTTTAATTGTCTATATCAGCTGTACGGTCCGTGGTGACGGTTTTATTTATTTTTTTATTTTTTTATCAGTTAAAAATCGTGAGTACCCGTTACATAGTAAAATGAAAAAAAAGAAACTTGGATTAGGTATAATAAAATGTTAGAGTTTAAAGATAAAAAATATTAGTGCGTAATGTTAGTTAAAAACAGTTAACCCTCTAATGACGTAGATTCGAGTATGTTCCATAGTTTTCCAAATAGATTATATTGTCGTATAACTTGTTCCTCGTTATTTAGTTGAAATAGTTTGTCGAGTGTCGAGCATTGGCGAGTTTATGGGTAAAACTCTTACTGGATAACTTTTGTAGAAAAAATCTGTCGCTTGTTTCATTTGCGCTGAACAAATTATTTTTGTATGAATTTTTATCTTTAGAGCATGTAACTAACAAACGAGCATACCGTCCAGGTGATAAGTGACAAGTGCTCTCTAGCATCGTATATATTACAGTTTTAACGCAAAATGAATTGCGTGTCAAGTTTCAGTTCATGTTGCGTCAAGCGCTGTACCACAAGACACATGGCTTATCGTCTATACCTGAGTACCTGTTGTATTCAACTTCTCTAGCTTTTTTTGTTAAGGACATAGAAATCATTAATTGATTCCTGTACAGGGACGAGACGAAGAGGTATGTCAAACTTTTAGTGACTAAAACCACAGTTCCTACTAAGCCATTAAATGCCAAACGCCACGGGACAACTACCGTGACGTCGGCAGGCTTCAGCTTGTCTATATCACGCTCCTCGTTTAGTCAACTTTATTTACTAATGCACGAATTGTTACATGGAAATCCACCGGTGACAGATCAGCATGATCTAGCGGCATGCGCTAATCATTGTATCATCATGTGACTAGATTTAGCGTAGAACTTTCAAATCAAATCAAATCAAATCAAATTTATTTGTGAATAAGGTGGTTACAATAGTCGGTTATACATTTTACACGAGGCGCTTATTCTACCTCTCAGTGGCTTACAAATTTTAATTGTGCTTGTTAAATTATCGTGCTTACAGTAATAAAAAAAAACACATTTAAATATTAATAAAAAATTCCAGATGTCAAATAATATAATGTTATAATTGTCACAATAATAAAATCTTTTTGTCATTTAAGTATTCGTCAACGGTGTAGTAACATTTCCTTAATAATATTGTCTTAAGTTTAGATTTAAAAAGTTTTGTATTCATATCTTTTAGTTCAACAGGCAAGTGATTAAATATAGCCGATCCCATTACATATATACTACTCTTGAAAAAACTAGTTTTACAGATATATTGAATAATAACCTTTTTATGTTGGAAAAGCAGCACGCAAGTGTGCAGCCTATCTGATGTCAAACGGGGCGTAACCCATGGACATCTACATCAAATCTCAAATATGATTCAAAACCTATATAACGTCGTGTATACATGCATTGCTACTTCTGTAGACTGAGATGATCGCCTCCCTTTTAAATATATCCGGTAACCGCACCTCTCCAACCGAAATATAAGCATTACTTCGTGACGGATTATGAGGGCGTAAGTGGTACCTTCATGGTGAAACTACCACTTTGCAAATAAGACAAATTCTACCACTTTGCAAATAAGGCAAATTGTTTAATATTAATGTCAAATATTAATCTTAAAAACATTTGACATTTTGGTCACCACTACTATATTGGTTTTATTTTCTGTTCTTGTGTATTCTTTGTGGTGTACAATAAAGCATATTTGATTTGATTTGAGTTGTCAGTGAACTGTCAAATGTTGTTGTTATAAACATTTGACAGTCAACTGTAAAATTTTTCATGTTAAAAATGCTATAGTCTAAATCTATGCAATATTTTATTTTCTTCTCTTCTTGACACCAAAAGCAGACCTTCCAGACCAGATTTATGACGCAATAAGCAGCTATGCACTGGACTCGGTCCGCGGTAATATATTCCACTAGTTCTACCCGCGACTTCCTTCGTCTATATTTTATAAGAGAATATTATAAGAAAAAGATAACAATATGTCACACACATAAAATGATAGAGAATAAATATTGGGTTTAATTTACAATAAAATTGTTGTTTTTTATTTAAAGTATATGAATATATTTGCATTACGTAGTATTTTTTAATATCTATATAAATGTTGCTTTAGTATTAAGGTTGCAAAATAAAACAAGTTTCATTGAAAACGGACTACCAGTATTCCGTAACCGGACTAAGGAAACATAAAGACAAACAAACAGATACATGAATAAAAAGACAAAAAAGTATGTCATTAATAATAACAATTATCTTTTATTTAGATAAACAGAAATTACAATAAATCAATATATTTCCTAGAAATCTCAGAAAAACATTTTACACAAACAACATAAATACGTTTGAAGAAAATTGATTAATCGTGACTATGATTTGCATCTGAAGAACCTACAAATTAATGTCGATATCCATCTATAAATAATATTTATTAACAATCATATCAAAAAAGTTGCTCCTCACGACTTTGTTCACGTGGGATTACATTTTTTGGTTTTTCCAGATTTTCAAAGAGCATAAATTTCTTATGTATTTCTCACATCATTTAATTCATAAGAAGGTGGTCGAAATGCATTAATATTTTATTTATTATTTCAACCATCCATCCACCCATCCAACAGCCTTACGCGTCCACTGCTTAACATAGACGCCCTAGATGGCGCCACTCAGACTGGTTCTGTATTCTTTGCGTTAAGTAATTACCCGCGATCCTTATCAGGTCGTCGGTTCACCTGGTTGGGGGACGCCTTGTGTTTATTTTGCCTAGACGTGGCCGCTACTCGATGGGCTTTTATTTCATTATTTAATTTACAATAGTGATTTTTCGTACACGATATTCGACGTAAAATTAAAATATTTTATTATATCAAAAATATATTATTTCTTTAATATAGATTGTTTCCTTTATATAATTAGTGCTTTGGAAACGCCTAGTAAACAAAATGTGTGTGTTAACAAAACATAATAAACATTATAATTATAAGGTATAAATAATGTGTAATAAAACAACAATTTATCTAGGCAAATCGTAATCGTAATCGTAAATCAATCAGGAATCGCAGCTCACCGTATACAAACCTAACACAGATCCACACCCGCAACTTTTAAATTCACATAACTTTTTTTATTGTAATGACACGAGCGTTTGAAATGACTGCCAACTAGAATGAAAAGAACCTGAAATGCTAATTAAGCTTATTGAAATATCTCAATTAAAAATCGTACTGAAATCGGTAAGGGAGTGTCTAAGATTAGCGCGCATAAACACGCCGACAAACAAACAAAAATCTAACAACTATTATTTTGGATCGTAATGCATTATTAAAGACCTCTAATAATAGTTTTTCTCATGTAGCTCATATGTTCAGATTTTGTTCATTTACCCATTATTACTTGTATAGAAGATAAATAAGTAGATATTATTTCTACAAATGGCAGAATACTAGTTGGACTGGGGATATACATCGATTGTATGCTCATTTACTATCTTTTTTCACGTAAATCATCAAATTAGTGAAATGATTTTAACAGGCCGGCACGAAACTTTCATACATTTTAATCATCATGAATTAGGTTTTTCTACCGAAATAATAACTCTCACAATATATTAAAAAACTCACTATTAGCTCACTCAACAGTTTTATTATTTATATTAAATAATATAGAAATCATGTATCAAGCTAATGTATGTCTTACTCCGTATTGGAAGTAGGTTAAAAACCAGTCTACTCACAATTTACACTTTCCGGGCAGATCACTTTCTATCGTAGAACTTTTTGTAGGCTTTATGGTCTCGCACCATTAAAAACTTCTTCGCTGACAAGTCAGCATACGGATTGTTGGCTACCTCATTACGTTTGTTCTTAGCAGCCTCTTGCTTCGTAGTTTTAAAATTATCGGCGAAAATTTTAAATCTATGCATTCTTTCCGAGAGATTAGAATAACTTTTGTTATGTTTTTTAACAAAGAACTTAAACAGTTGAGATATACCAGTTTTATCTATATGAGCATACGGATAACGTTTATATGCGTTACAATATGGTTCAGTAAATAAAAATATAATATAAACAGCACAAAAATAATAAAAACCCTTCATCATCGCAACGCAAGTGTTTGAAAACTCTGAAAGTTAATAGTATTTTCACTTAAGTATTAATGGGTTTGTAATTAAACAAGCACTTTAATTATAATTTTCGCTCTTTGCCGCGCCGTATCTAATTTCAATTTAAAGGCCATTTTACAGCGCGTTAAATAAGAAACGAAAGCGAAAGAGGTTGGTATAATATGTAGAAAGTAATGTAAGTCTTGTTGAGGCAACGATAATTCATAAATAATTATACTGGTTGAAGAGACATCAAGTATTGTTTTATATTGGAAATTATGTTTAAGTGCCGTTCGTGTCTTTTGTTTTTCGACCGACGATTGACGTTGAAGGGGAGAGAGTTGTCGAGTGTTGTCGAGTATCGCTTCGTTTGGAAACGTGGAATCGATAACAAGACAGCTCAGAACTCACTGCGTTTATACAATCCATATTCATCTTGGTTTATATCATAATATTGTTGAACTTTGTTTCTGCAATAAAAATAAATGTGACCGGAGACTACGATCGTGTGTATATTTTTGAGAACAAGCCATCCACATATGCCATATGTATAGTAGACACATTTTATTAAAATATCATGTGTAGTATCAGTACCCTTGTAAGATATATGATACGAGTATTCTCTGTAGGGTGATGTGTACTAGGTGTACTTGGTACAGGCAATTTGTATCACTTTAGATTATCAACGTATTTTATTTACTAAGATAGTTTTAAGTTTACTGTAACACATTATGGACTATGGCTGAAATAAATGATTATGATGATAATGATTATTATTATTATCAGTATATATTGTAAAAACTTGCGTAAAGTCAGTTATCTATAAATTAAACGTGAGTCGAAATAAATTCAAATTGCTCTAGACAAAAAAATATCAAAGCAAATAAAATGAGATTCACCTTTACAACTTACGAGAATAAAGACCAATTTGCAATGACTTTGAGGAGCTCTACAGTTGCGATTAAGCTCAATAAAGACTTACAATTAGGATCGAATCGGAATTAGGGATTATGTATTTACTTGGTCTCGTTCCTTAGCCAAAGCACTTAATAAGGATCGCCATAACGACGGCTTACTTCTTTTTAAACATTTAGTACTTTCGTAATCGGGTCTTTCCTGGATATTTAGCCTTCAGTATTGGAAAGCTTAGTGTCAGTGAAAAAAACGGTTTGCCTATCGTAAATAAAGATAATGCTTAAAATGCTTAAAACTATTCTGAGCCTCTGATATTCTGTAATTAAAGTAGAATCTTTTTATATCAGAAGAGTAACAATAAAGCGTGGCTCTAAAGCGCTTTTGAAATAAGGATATTTTTAAATATTATTTGAATAATGTAATTTAAAACTAGCCATAGACCACCTGAATTGCTTTATAGGAAGCAGTCATCGTTCTTTATGATCATTTGATTTTAAAGGAGAACTCTATCGTAACATTTTTATAAAATCCTATGACTTAGAGTATAGGAGGAACTTTTTTAGTTCCCTGTACGTTAGCAAAACTAGAAAAAAAAGTAGAAGCGGAAAAGAAATGAACAGAATTGTGGAAGATCGCTACGAGTTGGGTTGATAGAATAACATTCATAGGTGTTCCACAGTTCCACACTAAATGCCATTGGATACTTGTGCTACAAAAATAGACATTCAGCAAAATGCTTAAAGAAAAGCGCATTAAAATGCAGACCATTTATTCGCGAAACACTAAGAAACAGCGCTAAATATTGCACGAACACAGGCCATTACCACATTGCAGGTAATGGAGATGGCGATTAGGCAAACGGCTCTCTTGCTGCAGTTTTTTCTCTATTACACTGTTGGGATAAAACAATTTGACTGCTAGCGATGGCGATGCTGCTCTATTAAAACTATAAAACGAGTGTACATTTTAAAACTATAGTTATCTTATTTTATAAAATTATAAACAACCAGCTAGGGGGTGTCAGTGCGTGTAATTTATTAATACGAAAGTAAAATGCACATATGAAAGCAGAACTAACAATTTAAACGTAAAAATATGAAATCTTATTTTATTTAGTACATCATCTAAATTTCCGATATTTCCGGAAAATTTCAACTGTTTCCTTCCCTACAAACATTGTCCTGACAAATACTAATAAAACAAAAACATGCCAAATCAATTAAACCATTCCATTTATTCAAGTTGCAATCAATTATAAAACATGCCGTTTATAATTTTTCATTAAATTTAAACCAAATGAACAGTAATAAACAGATAACACCACTATAAAATGGAAAGAGGTACTACCGTCGCCGTAGACTTGGGATTTCGCAATCATAAAACTTTTTCTATAACAATATACCAACACAACAATCTACGGTTTATACCAACTTTACGAATTTTTCTAAACAGGATACAAGCATTCCAAAAGATAACAGGGTAAAGATATAAGTTAAAAACGTAAAAGATATAGAAACCGAGACTGTCTTGCTGATTATGCTAACGATAATGTCACTGTATACAGATGGGAACCATAGCAGTTGAGCGGCTTGAGATAATCTTAGATGTTCTTTATTTTATAAAAATGTGGGATGTTAAATAGGAAAAGAAAAAAATGGACCAAAACATTGGAAATCTGAGTAATGCTAACACCCTCTGACCCGCCTCTGCCTCAAATCTTCTCGCAAAATGAAAAAGATTACGGAATAGAACACCATGATAGACAAGTACACACCTTTGAGAACTATTAAGAGAACTCTCAAACATACAGGTGACCTCACAGTATTTACCTTCTCCGTTAACAAGCGATAATCATTTCCTAACACACATATTATTTCCAAAACACAGAAGTACGTGCTCCGTTGGAACCAGACTCCTGTGTGAAAAGCTGAAATCTTCAAAAAAATATCAACACGAAAAATATTTTTATTTCAGAAATTACCACTAGGATTTTTCAAAATAACAGTAATAATATTTTACGTTTCTGCATATACATATATCTTTATTTTTAAGTAGTAGTTGGTGCCATTCTAGTAAGCATTTATGTGCCTATGTCAGGAGGCACCTCACCATTAAAATATCATTCCTTCACTTAATATAAAAATGTTACCTCTAATATAATAAAACAAAGAAGCATCAGTATTGCTCTCGCTCTATGAATGGCGCCTTATTTACAGCTTTTAATTATAAAACAAGTTTGAAATAATACAAATCATGAAAGCGTTTTCAGAACACCAGTACCAGTGACCTAAACCGTTTAGCCATAGAACACAGGTTGCGGGTGTCGCTGCCCTTTGTTTCTCTAATGAGATCTCATTTTCAGCGAGCATTAACGAGTCCGGTACAAAGAGTTCACGCCAACTGTCACCAAGGTTTTCGTATACATTTAACAAATAAAAATACCCTAAATACTATTCGAAACGGTCAAAAAAATATTTTTATCAAATATCCTAGCGTTGTTTGAAACTCAGTCTGTAATAGTTTACAAAATGAAGCATCGTCAGGTGTGGGAATTGGATGGGTGACCGTTAGTAAAAAAATATTCACGATTACGGACTTTAAAGGGCATGTAGCAGTCAGTTATGGTTGTCATACAAAAACACATTTGAAAAATAACTCCATATCGTTACTCAAGACTACTTTCAATTCTGGACAAAGAACCATGCCCAGTACTGAGAGATTTAAAGATTCAGCCAAGCTTTAACGGACGTAGACTACCTGTTTTTGAAAATCAGTTGCAAAGTTATCTCAATTTTATAAGATAACATCTAAATGAAAAAGCTATTTCTGAATATTTGAATGCAAATTATTGTTTACGTTTATTAACTTTAATTGAACCCCGGGGCTGTATGAGAATATCTGCCTCAGGGCTATGAGGATAGAGCCTTAAAGTCTATTAAACAGCAAATACCAATATTAATATATGTTTACATAAGTCATATTTTGCTATGCTATTGGAATTAAATTTAAAGCATTTAAATAAAATATCATAGACAATACGTACTATATTAAAATTTATTGCATTATTAACTAAAAATGATACAGTACTAGACCACACATTATACCTCGGATTTAATATATTCTGAATTTGTTATAGTTTTTTCGAATATTTAAAACAAAAGGCTTAAAGTTGGTAGAGCCGTTAGAGCTCGCCCGGGGCAGCACCACCACCACCCTCATAACCCGCCGTAAAACAATATCTTCTTCATGTATTGTGTTTCGGTTGGGAAGGTGTGGCTGCCGGATACACATTATTGGAGGATCTTAGTCCTAAAGAGTAGAAACGCATCCGCGTCTATTCTTAAATAGAACTTCTGTTCTATTTAAGATTGGACGTGGTTGTCCATGGGTTGTAGTGACCACTTAACGTCAGGTGGCATGCATGCCCGTTTCTTACTCTTTCATTCAAAAAAAAACTTTTTTAATTATAGTATTTGTAAATTAAAAATCAATGTAAATATCTATTATTATAAGCCTTTCAAATATTAAAAATATTGTACGAGGGTGCAATGTGTTCTTTAAATAGAATTGAGTCGAATTTAATTCATGAACGGTCCGCCATTTTTAACTAACCTAGCCTTAATTTTCATTAAAAAGAACTAAGCACGCAAATTCTATAAATTTACTAATTGTTATAAGTGTTTAAGGTGGGAGATCCGACCGGGGATGTACCACCGCCGCCCTCATAATCCGCCGTTAAACATTACTTTATATTTCGGTTAGTGAGATGCGGTTGCCGGCTACATTTTGAAGCGAGGCGACCATCTTAGTCCTCAGGAATAGCAACACATCTACGTTCGAGATCAGAAAGGATTTCGGTCGTGTTTCTGGTTGTATATGGATGTCTATAGGCTGCGACTACTTAACATCAGGTGATTTGCGTGTTCGTTTGCGTCACACAAAAAAAGATAACCTCGAAATTCCCCACATCTTTATTATTTTTGCTTACTCTTAAGTGATTAAATGCAGGTAATGTTTTAATGAAAAGTGCAATTAGGTGGCGAATACATAAAGGCGAAAGGGCCGGCATCTTGCGGTAATATTCACGTTCGTGCAACGAAGGGCTGCTTGTTTTCATTAAAACAGTACTAACGTCGTGAGTGCTGTTAGCTGTTCCTCATTCCCTTGAGAAACATTGGTTATAATTTTCAACCACATTGAATCATATTTAATGTACGCACTATGTATAATTATAGGTCACTGCCGTTGCCGGATACACATTATTGGAGGCGACCATCTTAGTCCTCAAGAGTAGGAACGCATCCGCGTCCATCTTTAAATA
>DWON01007986.1:0-12469 GCA_018251015.1 Phocides pigmalion okeechobee
CGAGTCTTTCTGTCAATAAAAAAAAAACTTCAATGAAGGAATACAATACCAGTAATTAGGTATGTGTTGGCTGCATGTACACTTGAAATCTTTGGTCCGTGGGGTACCAGTATCAAAAAAAATAAAACAATTAGTTTTACGTTTGATCGATGTCAGAGACAAGAAGGCTGGTTTATATCTCGTGCAGAGAATTGCGATCATTGTTCAACATGGGAATGCGACAAACGTTCTTGGCATGCCGCATGGGCTCCCTTAACATTATTTAGGTTAGGCTCTTATTATAATAGAAAAATATGTAATTATTACAATACTGTATTCTGTATAAGGATTATACGTCTCAACTTACTCCACTCAAACGGGATCTATGTTATCGAAGGCTCCATTGTTCGAGATACGTAAGTGGATGTTAAATTGATAGCTCTATTGTATTTTAGGTGCCCGTTTGTCTTGCCCTTCACGTCGTTGAGAGTTTTAGTAGGAAATTACGGTTCGCGTTAAGGTTTACTTTTTAAGAACGAAAACTGCTGTATTCATATATTAGCACATCATTTTAGTAGATTTTTTTGTGAGAAGTGTAGCAAACGAGCATGCAAGCCACCTGATTTCGTAGCCCAGTCAACCACATACAACCACAAACACGATCGAAATCCTATTTGAGCTCGAAAGTAGATGCATTACTATCCTTAAGGAATAAGATGGTCGACTCGTTTCAAAGTGTAGCCGGCAACCACACCTCTCTAACCGAAACACAAGTAACGCTTTACGGCGTATTATGAGGGTGACGGTGGTACCACCCCGTTCGAACTATAGTGCTCCAAACTATAAAAATAAATTCCGCGTTGATATTAATTTAAGACCCACCACCTAAACAACTTTCAAAATGAAACGAGCCGTGTTAAGAAAGCAAAGTTTTCATTCAAGATATCACAAATTGAGGTCTCATTAAAAATCTGCAGAAAATTTTTCAACTTTTTTTTTTCATATTTTACTTACTATGTATAATTGGGCTTAAAAAGTAAGAATTAAATTTGCCCCAATTTTGGACTGGTTCGTATTATGGAGAACCACAAAAGTTAGACATTTATAGACTTGTGTAGGTTAATAAGGCGTACTGAATATTTTATCATCTAATTGATTTTATGTCCATTCGATTTAGGAAAATGTAAAATAGAATAAGTTTTATTTTAGATTTTCCTGGAACTTTTGATCTGTGATTTAGGAAAATTTGAAATACAATTTAGGAACTATTTTGTATCGAGCTCCGACAACATTTCGGCAATGTTTGTTGTTGTAGGATCTATATGTGCGGCGACTACTTGACATCAGGTTTTTTGCATGCTCGTTTGCTACTCATCTCACATAAGAAACATCTTGCACGTACGTTGACGAAACGAACTTGCAATCTTCTGCAAAGCTAAGATTTTTCTATTTTGCAGTAAGTCTTCGTAGACTTGTATTCTCAATGGAACAGTTTAATATCCGCTGGGCTGTCCACTTCTTGAAGTCTGTACGCGTATTCTGAAACCACGTTTGCACAAAGCCTTTTACCATACATGTTTAAATTTCATGTCTTTTATGCCTGAATAAACGTTTGTATGGTTGTAGAACTATACTTCGACCAAGGAGGTACCGTCGCCTCCCTCATAATCCACCATAAAGCATTACTTGTGTTTCGGTTGGAAAGGTGTGGTTGCTGACTACAAACGGTTGACAGACAAATACATGAGAACTTTTCGTTAGTGAAAAATCTGGAAAAACCCAAAAATATAGTGTTTCTAGCTTTCGTGAAGGAAGTCGCAGGCTGCAGCAAGTATTCAATAAATCCGAAGCTGCACTATTTACACTATTCGTTTCAAAATGCGTCCTATCAACACTGAACAAATAATTTGACTTCCAAACTCGAGTTGTAGGGGAGTGCCAACAAATTTATTTTTGAATGGCATCATATATTGAACCTTTCGAATTGGCTTCGACGTCAGATGGGATGCTTTTACTGATGTCCTTAGGGACTACCCTGCACCATATGGAATTATATTGGAATTTGCACACTGAGATAGTTTGTTACCAAACAGTTTTTATATTTTGAGTAGCTGCTAACGAATTAACTCTAGTGAAATGTACGAAAAAACATTGCAAATGCTTTCAATTTGTCATTAGGGACTACCCTGCACCATATGGAATTATATTGGAATTTGCACACTGAGATAGTTTGCTACTAAACAATTTTTATATTTTGAGTAGCTGTACCAACGAAATTACTCTAGTTAAATTTATGAAAAGAAATATTGCAAATGGTTTTACTGATGTCCTTAAGGATTTCCCTGTATCATTTGGAATTATATTGGAATTTGCATACTGAGATAGCGTGCTACTAAATAATTTTTATATTCTGAGTAGCTACCAACGAATTAACCGTAGTGAAATTTATGAAACGAGAATATTATATAAAAAGGCAAAAATCTGTCTGCTTAGCTTCAACATAAATTACAAAAAGAACTAGTACCATCTAATACACTGAAGCAAACCCTGTGTTTTGGCTACAGAGGAGCCGTTGCCGGCTTCATTTCATAGCGAGACCACCGTTAATAATCTCTCAGGTTAAAGATAGGAAGGTATAAGCTATAAGCTGTAATCTGTGAGCCTGTCAAGCGACTATCTTAGTCCTCGATGCAGCAACGTATCTACGTACAAGTTCAGAAAGGAATTCAACCCTGTTTGGGATTGTATGTAGGGTATTCTATGGGTATTGTATGTATGTATGTAATCCATGGGCTGCAGCGACTTCGTAACATTAGATCTTCCGTATTCTCTTTTACTATTTAACTCACAAAAAACTTGTTCTTATAATTAAGACAAATTATTCAAGGTAGTAGAACTACCGCTTGACCCGTGTAGTACCACCGCTGCCCTCACAATCTGCCATAAAGTGTTACTTGTGTTTCGATTTTAAAGGTGCAGTTGCCGGCTACACTTAGAAGCAAGACGATTATCTTAGTCCTTAGGAGTAACAACACTCCTATTTACTAAGTCAGGAAGGACTATAACCTTGTTAGATGTTAGACGTGAATGTAATAGGGTAACAGAGTTTATTTAATATCAGATAACCCGCATGCTTACTACTTTTTGAACATGACAAAAATAAAAAAATAATTAAACCTTCATAAGTTTTTCAACTTGAAAAATAATTAGATCTTCATTATTCATCTCAGTCTTAAATCATATTGTCGTAGTGCATATGACATACAGTGGCAGATTGACAGTCCTGATATGCATTGTACGTTTAAATCATGCTAACTTATGTAAATTACATGTTTAGAACTACGTCCTAATTAGAACGTCTTTCTATACAATTTATCGCTATATTGTTACAAAAATAGAACATTATATTTTACAACATACAACATACAGTTTGGCAATTTTCCTCTAGATCTTTCGAAAGACAAAATTTGCAAAAATGCATGCGTGATGACGTAAATGACGCGAATGAGTTAAAACAAAAAGTTGACGTACTCACTCCGTGAATATATGAATGTTTCTTAGATAGGGTCCAATCTAGTAGAAGTACAACGTAGACCAATTACTATTTTTCAAACAATTAATCCCACGTTTGATTGACGCCACCAGTGACAAGGGGACTTGGTCTCTCGCGCAGAGAATTGCGATCGCTATCCAACGAGTGAATTCGGCTTCTGAATACTTAGACTTTAGAGTTATAGTGGAAACTTTACTGATGTCTGAATTACTTTTAAGGACTATATATATATTTCTGTCTATATAAATATCTGTTTCCCAAATTATAAATAAATGAATAAACAAATAAATAAATACCATCCAGCTGTTCATTAGATCAATTGAAACTAGGCTTTCATACGACAATCGCCCCATAAATACGATCCATACGATAATGGTTCCATAGACAAATGTTACCGTTTATAGAACGCTTGGAAGCGTGTATCCTCTGGGAGGTATATTAAATTATTGTTGTTGATTGCTGTTGAAGAACATTTTCTTTACGTCTAAATAGAAAAATTAAATATTTTTTACATTTCCTTTTATAACCCAAGTCAATAAGAAATAAAACGTATGTAATCATGTACGTAAATTTTGCGCCAGGTGATGCGTAATTTGTAGACATCGACGTAATAACCAACTAGACTGCTAATGCAAGCTTTTTTGAAATAATGAAAAAGTTAGCGGTACAGTAATTTTTTCTAGGATTTAATAAATACAAGCAAAAACCGCTGTCCCGTTGGCGTTAATTATTAATTTTAATCAAGTGCATTTTTCCATGTCATTGTGTGGTCGCTCTCGAAGCATGTGGTTGCCCGCGGGGATGCATGCCCACAGTTGGGATCTTATGAGCTTCGTATCCCTCGCTCGTTCTCCTGAAGGGCGTTCGCATCATTTGGAAGCTCTTGAGCTGGACATAATGACAACTAGCCCTTATCATTCGAACGGCGGAGTACAGTATCAGAGACAGTAGATTCTAGAGAATTGACTGGATATGGGGATACCTTGAGCCCTGCATTCCCTTTATCCGTGGGCCGTTAGAGCCACAACATGTAGCACGACTACTTTCATCATTTGCATTTAATTATTTGTCACTTAAAGAAACAACCGACTGCAACCCTTATTGTTTTCCAGACAAAAACTTAAGTTTAACTCATCTCTCAAATAACCGGAATTTTCCACTAGTTAATCAGTGCTTTATTTTTTTAATCTGTCAATGGAGTCCATTTAGTTCCTTCATCTGCGTCACAAGTCGACGCTACTCTGTAATTTGATTGTGTGGTGTATACGTAATTTCATCACGCAATGAGAGAAAACGTTTATTAAAATTCAGGCCACGCGCAACTCGGTTCGGTTCGACGTTTGTTTGGAGCTATGTAGATTTTGGGTTAGTCATTTTGCAGATTTCTCCTGAAATACTATTTTAAATTAAAATTATTGGTTATGGAGCTGTTATGACGTCTATTCCCGTGCATCAACAAGAACAAAGCGTAATATAGGATTTTTCTTTGCTTGGAATGATAATTTGCAAAGCATTTTTTTTATTACTTAATAGTAACAGTTAGATGTCGGATTTTGATACGCCGTAGCGGATCTTGATTTCACGCGCTTTGAGCTTTCTATTAAGCAATTTGGCACTGATTTCTGCAATCTTTACATTGGAACTCAAAAAATAAAAACGAAGTAAACATCGGGTAAACAAATAAATCTACCACTAACATCTATCAACAGGTTTCCCTTGCCACTGCGGTTTAATAGAGAACACGAGCCATGCAATAAAATTTCGGCAATTAAAATCCTTGACTCTGGACACTCATAACATCTAAAAATTTAGTTGGTTTAACTTTAATCTAATTAAATAATATATACTATAAACACCGTAGGTATAAAGAGAGTAGGTAGAGTATATACTTTATATAGTATAGCAACGCTACACACATAAATACATCTACATTCGTATATGATACACAGATGCTAAATATACAATATTTCAGTAATATGTCGGCGTATCTTCAGTCTAATCATATAAGCTCCAGTTTAGGGCCGCCTCCCGCAATGCTGACCCCATCATATATGTACATACATCCGCGCCGCCAAGTATTTAGTTGCATATAAATACACACACCACACACATACTCACATAACACACAAGCATCACGGAAATAAAAACAAATAATGTTTTATTTATAAAACACGTATAAAGTTTATTTTACTAGAATATTATCGATCACAATTTTAACATCTTCGATATAGGAATTGAAGCGTTAAAACCAATTTGGAGTAAACCGGATTTGTTTTGTTAGAAATCTGATTTTTGACGAAATTTGCGAATCAAGGATAAAGGTGTCACGATTTCTTTCAAGAGCCTTTGAGGCTGTATTTTGTATTCCGTTTGTAACAGACACCGGATATTGAGTTTCTGTGGAAGTATTTGATTAAAAGAAAACAATTTCTATAATTGAACATTTATACGAAAACTCGATAAACCTTTCGCGATGGCATAGTAATACTTTTTTATGTTGACAAAGTAGCAATCGAGCGTGCAAGCCATCTGTTCTTAAATGGTTTCTGAAGCCCATGGACATCTAGGCTCATTTTAATATTTAAGGTCAAGGTGAGTTTCGCTGTGACCACGAGCCATGCTGGTTCAAAAATCGGCAATCAAAAAACAAAAATCGGTATTCGTACCCGGTATATAGTAAAATTTATAAATTCCACAATCATATTAGTTTTAAATCATATCCACGTCCATGCATATACCAAAGAAAAGCCGAAAATTTCTAAGATTTGTAATGAGATGTCGTAAATGCAACCACGAGAAGCCAAATAATAAAGCGAAGCCGGGTTGAATTACTTGTAATTACTTGTAATTCAACCGGCTTCGCTTTATTATTTTTATAGGCATAGGTTACTTACTTTTTACCATATTTATCATGATTTTAATGTTTACATACATAAACTATAAACTTAATAGCCGTTTATCTGTTTTATGAGAAGAAACCTTAAAATAACATGGAATTCTTAAAAATTAATATTCCTAAATATAAAGTAAGCTAACTTAAACGTAAATTATGTACGTTAAATATATAAAAAGAAATCTAAATGAACACAAAAATATTTACTTCAGTATAAATATTTGCACTCGTATTTATTGCAATGGTCAAACTCTAGGTACCATTTGATCAAGGCGTTACAAATTGACCCATGCTCCATATTTGCATACACGGTCACTTTATGACTGGTTTAGAGACTTAAATTTCATGGCGTCATTCCCGGGGAAGCAATTTTGTGTACAACTTAATACACTATGAAGTTATAAAATAGTAATCAGGAAATAGCAAACGAGAGCAGTCCACCTGATGAGACAGTAAATGCAGCCAGTGGATATCCTCATCTAACAGAATTAAATAAAAGTGTAGCTGTGATTTCGAGCCATGCACCTGGTTCGAAATATCGGCACTTAAAAGTCATCAATCGTGATTATTAGTACATAGTAAAATGAGGTAATTAATATGGTTTTTTTCATTTCATATGTTTGGTGAAGCGGTAATAAATCGTTATTCAGTTAATATAAATAAATTAAATAAAGAAGTAAACAAATAAAGAAATATATGCTCTTATAACATACATATGTGATACGATGTACATTCATCGATCAGAGTAAGTTACACCAAAACGGAACCTAAGTGTCCAATTATCATATTTACAGTTGGAACAGACCATACCCAATATATAGTGTTAGAAGATAGGTCTAGGTAAGGCTTGCCTAGTGAAGTTAGTGAATGACGTCACATGGGTGATATAATCGTTTGGGCGACATGGATATGATGGAGCTCACTTTTCCTTCGACTTAGAACGTGGAAGACATGGTTCGCTACTATTCACTCGATTGTTGAATTTCGGTTAAGGCTTTGTATTAGTTCACCTAACGGGTCTAATTATATTATTAATATCGTTTAGATATTTAACTTATAACAATAATATAAATTCCGCTACATTAGTTTCGAATATCGTACATAGCGTCTGCTCCGACAGTACCCTTATCTGTAAATAAAAAGAATATCATGAACGTTTTTGGTTAAGTTAAAATCGAAAAATTACGAAGATTCATGACTCCGACAAGTAAAATATTGGACCATTAAAATTTTACGTGCCTCCGAGGGATCCAATAACCCCTTACATTGTGTATAAACTTCGCAGCGAGAAGCAGTTAGTTAAAACGTGTAACGATTTATTTATCTCTTTAAAACTCTTGTCATATCACAGGCGAGCGTACGATGTTTTCGATCGATATCAAAATAAAGGAAAACGAAGGAAAAACAAACGAAGAAGGGAAAAAAGATGAGATTATTTTCTTTTTTTTGAAGTTGTAGTTGAAAATTTGTAAGTATTTATGTACTCGTATTTCTTTGAGCACCCGCCATATGACAAGCGAGTGTACGATATTTTGTATAGACTTTAATTTAAGCGACTAACCATCCAAAGTCAACTTACCCTGACGATGCTCCGTTGAGGGGCGAAACGTGTGTTGGTCGTAGTATGTAAAGTGGTGTATATTTACTGTCTTAATTTTTCCCATCTTCATAGCTTGTTTTGAAATATGTAACATAATACATGGTGGTAGCGGATATTTTAAAGCAGTTTGAACAATAATATAATAGCTTGGATCTCTGCTAAATAGTGCCTGTATTAACTGTTTTTCTTTGCTCATTTCTGTAATTGTTTCATGATCATCGAAAAGTTACTTGAAGTTATTGGATCAAATTGCCTAACGAAGATATTAGTAGTTTACATAAAGTCCATCCAAACAAAATTACCTCTTTTGCCTCGAGGGAACACCTTTCTAATGAAATAATGCAATTTATTGTAAAATAAGCAAGATTTATTGATGACAACTATTATAAGGCGCAGTGCGGTGGACAACGGTTTAGAGAGAGAACAAATCCGGAGAGAATATAGAACGTAACAAAGACAATAGAGAACGCATGAATAGCACAGATTATTAAATATGCGTTCTTGTTCGTAGCATATTTGACTTCTTTTAAAGGTATCTAGTATGGTGGATGGCAATGGTAATGAATGGTGGATAGCAATTCCAAGTTATGTGGGACTTCCACCTACTGGAAAACCCTTGGTAACTTTCTATTTTGAGAGAACCCTAGTTACTCGGAACGAAAACAATGTAAGATGAGAAAAGGAGGTCGACCGGGGTACCACCGTCGTCCTCATAATCCACCATAACACATTCCTTGCGTTTCGGTTAGAGAGGTGCGGTTGCCGGCTTTAAAGTGAGTGTAAAGCGAGGCGACAATCTTAGTCCTCAGTGGTAGCAACGCATCTACGTTCGAGCTCAGATAGGATTTCAGTCGTGTTTGTGGTTGGACGTGTATGGGCTGCGAATATTATCAGTTGGTTCTCATACTCGTGTGCACTCTCACAAAAAAATACATTTTTTCCATCTTTAAAAATGTAATTTACAAGACACCAGACAACTCTAAGATTATCAGAATTACCTGGCTTAGCAAAATTATCTCTAAATTTCCCAGTATCAAGTTTAAATTGGTAATTCAGCTTTCATTATTGAAAATACCCGTGAGGCCTTTATTTTAACATTAATTTATATCTTCAGTCGACACGTTAAAGTTTACTGACATTTCAACTTCCCACAGAACTTAAGTTTCAAGTTACTTAACACTAATACCCATTCCCTTAAGTTTGGGATCAAAGATCAAGTTTTATAAAAGGTCTTTTATTTCATTTATAGGGTTATTTCTAGCAACAAAATGAATAAAACCCTAAGCCCCAGAATAAGCGCTAAGTACAACCGACTTTGCAATATAGATAAGGAACTTGACGTATTTTTTGATACATAATTCTCTTTATAAGAATATTGAGAGAACACATAGAAATATAGATCACATGGTCACATAGTGTAGTAAAACTCAATAATCGTTAATCGTGAGTATCCGCTATGTGATAAAATATATAAATTCCACGATAATAATACTGTAAAATCATGAACTACACTTAGCGTAAATCCATTTTTCTCGCTATATATAAGCTTAGATAATTGTTTTATACTATATTATATTATACGCTATTTAAAAAATATTGCTTATAAAACGTTTATCTTACTTAGGAATATTTTGGTAATTAATCAGTTCGAAGATAATATAGCGTGATGATAGATAGCCTGTAAAGAGGCCAGAGTTACAGACACTCTATGTACAATTTGAGTCGGATCAAATAACTTTTCACGTAAAAAACGCAAACAGAATCTTACGGATAACGTTTCATATACTAGTGAGGGTACGTAGAAACAATAGAAATCGATTACGAATCGAATTACGAAGAATTCTTTCCCACTTGCTTAAACATCTTTTATTATTTCTTGTCTACTCATGCGGTCATCTGGATAGATCTTACCTTTAATTGTACCTGATAAATGGCGCTGTTGTCATGACCTAAGATTTTGAAACTTTTTTTTTTGAATCATATGTTTTGTATTTGAATGCCTCACGGTCACATATTAATTTTTAAGTCTGAGGTTTCTAGTACTTCGTAATCCAGGTATCCTACGTGATTCGTACTGATTTTTACGTACAACATAGGTGTGTAACAGCCGCACGCGCGTTGCGCCACGTGCTACACAACAGTCTTGTACGTCTTAGGAGATGTGTTAAAACTCAATAGCAAAGGCTGAATAATATTATATTTTTATTCATTTCTAGGTTCGAGTGTAAATGTCTTTGTATTGAGTTTTTGTGTAGCCTCCACCGACTTGGAATATTAAGTGTCGAAATATGAATTATTCAACATCTTGACAATATTCAGAGTATCCGTTATAATATTTATGTGCTGTTCTGGTAGGGATCGTTTTGTGTTAGGAGCCCACTCATTTAAATATAAAGATAAAGTTATCGATCATAAGGATTATGTGGCAGGTAGAACCACAGTTCAACCGGACTTCGTAGTGACCCAGCAACCATACCTTTCCATCGGAGCACTATTTTAGTTTTAACACTTTCCCTGCGAATACAACAATGTTGTATATTGCGCGGCGCAAGCGCTTATGGCTTGTACACATCTGTATGTTGTGTGTACAAATTTCTATGGATTACGAGCGAACACAATGGTGTATTAGCGTCGTCACAAGAGAGCGGATATTACTTCTGAGTGTTTGTGAATGATATACAAATGCTAAAAAATGTAATATTTCAGTGAATTATCAGCACATCTTCAGTCTAAACTAATATGCACCATTTAAGTGTCTCCTCCCGCAACGCGGACTTGTTCTAATATATGAGCGCCATATTCAAATATAGAAAAATAGGTTTTAAGGATTTTTACACCCCACTAATAGGTGCTAGGTACAGCAACGTGTCTGTAATAGATCTTAGGTCCTATTAGAACTTGTTAATAGTAAGTGCATTCTTTGAAATATATACCATTATACATTGTGGTGAAGGATTGTGGCAAAGTAGTTTTTAACAACATAGAACTATAGTTTGACCGGGGAGGTCCATTGTCCTCTCAATCCGCCATGACTTTTTTCGTTTGGAGAGTTGTGATTTCGAACCTTCATTAGAAGAGAGGACAATCTTAAACCTGAGAAGTAGTAATGCATCTTCATATGATCTCAGATAGGACTTCAGTCCTGTTGAAGGTTGTACATGGATGTCCATTAGCTGCAGCGTCTACTTAAAATCAGATGATCTGGTTCAATTACCACTTTTTCCATAAGAACAAATGCTTCAATGTGTTCGTTTATGTTAATTTGTCTTATTATATGTAGTTATTTTTCATATTTTCATTATTGTAATTAACAAGTAAATAAATTTATTAAATTTTGTTAGTGATATATAAAATTCTTATATTTAAAGGATAAAATGGGATGAAATGAAAACAACAGGATTAATCAGCAGTAATATTTTAAATTGCTTTGAATCACAATTTTGTAGTGTTTATAGATTATTATAATTACAAAGGAAGATTATTTTTGTCAAAGTACACAGTATTCAGTAAACGTCTCATATTCTCGGGTCCTTACTTTAGATTGTTGAATTATATACATACATTTGATTAAATAGTTCAAAATTAAATTTTAAATTCACCACCATAGACATACATACACATATTTTCATTAATTATTAAATTTTAATAAAAATACACACAAAATTCCATTTAATTTACATATTATTATGTTATCAGAAATACGTTTTAAGACAAATACATTTTAATACATTTAAGTTACAGCAAATGAAATAAAATGTTATTTTATCGTATTTCTATCAATTAAAATAAATTGTGACTACGGACGAGGAATAAATATTTATTTTTTACAATATTTCTAAGTGAAAATAATTCTTATAAACCCTGTTTAAAATAAATTCTAAATAACATTTTTTCTGTTAAAAGGCAACAATAACATCGTTAAAAATAATGTAACATTTTAATTGGATTATTCAATTAACTGGGTGCTTACAAATAAATTAAAATAAAGTTTATTTTCACATAATTACATTCAAAAACTGTTTGGTTCAAAATTAAATAGAGCATACTTATGTATAATTCAAAAATTAATTTTAAATAAATTATCAATTTAACCAAATTTTAATTTCTAGCTCCAATTTATTTACGGTGTCAGAATTTCAAAATAATTTTAGCTAAAATATCATACTACTACCATCGGATTAACGACAAGCGATTAACGATTTATCGCTGAAAGATAAAAAATGCAATTTTAATAAAAAAAAAAGATACTTTTCGAAAACAAAACAGGGATGGATCACCTTATAAAATACAAAAGTGTATATCTGTTACTCGTTCACATAACAATGAACCTATATTTGTAAATATAAGTTCTACCACATTTAAAGGTCGTAGAGCCGTTAGAGCTCGCCCGGGGCGGCACCACCGCCACCCTCACAACCCGCCGTAAAGCAACATGTTCTTCATG
>DWON01007987.1:0-12469 GCA_018251015.1 Phocides pigmalion okeechobee
GGTACGGATGGATACACAAACCATATTGAGCATCCACCACAATATAATAACACGAAACTCGCGTATCAGTCTCTCGTACAACGATCATCGCTCGTGGTACCTTCACATAAAGAATGTGGAGGAAGTGGACCGCGGCTGGTACATGTGTCAGGTCAACACCGATCCCATGAGGTTCAGGAAGGGCTACCTGCAAGTTGTAGGTCAGTATCAGGATACTTTTATTCAACATTGGTTGGTGCAACTTGAGCCTAAGACCTACTTATATAGTGTGACGGGAAACAGCATAAAGTTCTCTTATGTGATCATGTCACTTCTCCGCCATAACGCTCTTTCTGTGCCCTACGCTTTTCTGTAAAATCATTATAAAATTGTCTTGAGTACTTAAAAGACTATTTATCCTGTATACATATTTATTATAAGAGAAGAATAGAAAAATCTATACTTTATGTTTTTGTTTATTTTACTTTACTTTTAATTATTTTTTTTACCTATATGTAGGTATATTCTTCCAAAAAACATAAATTTCAATGGTTTACATTTAAAGTACCAAAAAGTAGCAGACGGTAGTTAATCACAAAACAAAACAGAGGTCATACATTAACTGTATGATACATGAATTGCTAAGGCTAAAATGGTATGCATCGATGAAGTGAGTCTATATTACTACATCCCTAAATTCTGAACACAGTACAAGGCAGGAATTGTTGGCACTAGTACCACTAGTTGATGAACGTCAAAGATTTCTATCTCTAAATAACAAGATTGAATGCTAACTCTCATTATTTCAATTTTTTGTTACCCATCAATTATTAAGTAGCCGTATGAAATCATAAGTGCGTTATTAATGCTCCTCTTGAGTAATTTTGCCCTCCCTGAGTAATCAAAGTTACTACTTATGCGCAGTAATGTCGCTTTACGGCAGAATTGGTGTAATTTGCTAATTAAGCCAATTAATACAGGCGGATGAAGGTACTTGTTCAATGGAACTTTTCTTGGAAAATGTTTGTTGACAAGTTGAACCGCGCTTGCATTCATCGCTGCCTTATAAAATTTCTTAAAACTCACTATTTAGTGTGATATATGAGTAAGTCAATCTAGATATTTTTGAGTAATTAAATTCCTACCAAACAAGAACGGCCGACTACAAGAATAAAAATTAACTTTCAAACGTCTTTTAAACTATTTGTTTGATAATAGTGAAAGGGTTACGCGAAACCCTTTTGTCATGAGGTTAAACGACGGCTAAATTGACTTATACATAGCAAGCATTGCGGTGAAGCTAAATAGCGTCTAGCCCGTCGTAATGGTCTAGACGCGCAGCGAAATAAAGTGATTGTTTTTATTTTCATTAGTACCACCATCAATCATTGACAACATGACGTCTACGGATTTGGTGGTACGAGAAGGTTCCGACGTGACCTTGGTGTGTCGTGCGTCGGGCTACCCCGAACCTTACGTCATGTGGAGACGCGAGGACGGGCAAGACTTTAACTATAATGGCGAATCAGGTAAATATGTATTCGTAACTTTTATATGTAATTTTTGACTCATAGGCCCGCTGTATGAAAACATTAATCTCGCACTGTGATGATAAGCGTTATCATGGTCCCTTTCCTCTGAAAGGAGACCAAAACTCATCTATTAGACATTTCCAGAATTATTATTATTATTTATATATAAATCTCAAAAACTATAAATTGCTTTGTTTTCTATATATCAAACATTTATTTTTAAGAGCCGTTTGTAAGAAATCATATTTCATAACATACCGGAATGTTTTTTAATATTGTCAAATTAGTATTTGACAATATAAGAAAAGTTAGTTTTAGTTTTATTTAGTTGGTTATATATTAATTGTTAATTGATGTATTGTTACCAGTCAGCGTAGTGGACGGCGAAACCCTCACCATAACAAAGGTGTCACGACTGCATATGGGTGCTTACTTATGTATAGCGTCAAATGGAGTGCCGCCGTCGATTAGCAAACGCATCATGCTCATGGTTCAATGTGAGTATTATCTAGGATTACGTCTTAAGCGATGTCTAACTAGATTAACATTTGAAGCTTAGTGATATGGAAAAATAAGCATGGTCAACGTCGACGGTGCTTACGTCAACACGTACAAGTAAAAGTATCTAAGTATAGGTGTAGCTTCATGATCCAACCACTACCGTATCTATTTCTTTCTCATAAAATGGATCTAAAATTGATATGTTGATAAATAGCATATACTAATGAGGCCGTATTCCCGTGACTCAAGATTTTAGATTTTTGATCGCAGATATTTCGAACCAACTGCATGGCTCGTGGTCACGGTGAAACTGCGGTGGCGGGGGAGACTACTGACAAATGCTAATGGTAGATTAATCGATCTACCCTACGTCTAGTTTTAGTTTTTCTCAATTTTTGTGACTTACATATACACATTACCGGATACACATTATTGGAGGCGACCATCTTAGTCCTCAGAGTACGAACGCATCCGCGTCCATTCTTAAATAGAACTTCTGTTCTATTTGAGATTGGACGTGGTTGTCCATGGGCTAACTCTTCACTCTATATATTATGTGGAGTTTGTGTTAAAGAAACACGGATAAATAAAGGAACAGACAACATGCCACCTTTATATAATAGTAGGAATAGGAATAGCAATGCGTGGTCGGGTATAGCAAATTCTCATAAAATTAGTAGGGCAATACATAAATAAACATTAGTGTTTGATTAAATTTCAAGCTTTAGGATTAGGACCGTTCAAATGCAGGGCACGTAATAAACTTTTACGATTATGAAATCCGCATTAATTGAAAATTGCGCAGTCAAACAAATCATGCGAATTATACTCTAACAATAATTAACACTTTCCCTGCCGCTACAACACTGCTGTGTAATGCGCGACACATCGCGCTTGCGGCTCCTACACACCTGCGTTGTAGGGACAAATCTGTATGGATTTCGGGCGAACAAAATTTATGTATTTACGTTGGCGCTCTAAGATTAGAGGCGGACATTATTATATTCTCTGTATTCGAAGATGATACACAGACGCTAAAAATACAATGTTTCAGTAAATTGTAGGCGTATCTCCTGTCCAGTCAAATAAACTCCAGTTCAATCGCGTCCCGCAATACTGACCCCATCATATGTAAGCACGGCAGTCAAAGTGTTAAAACATATTTTTTGTTATTTATGTTATAAGCGAAGCAATCGTTTGCTTTCAGACTTTTAGCTTTACGTTCAGACCACCTGACGTGGTCACTGCAATTCAGTGCATGCAAGTCAAATTTTAGACAAAAGAGATGTCCTATCAGCTACAGATGCGTAGCTACTTCAGGACTAAGATGACCGACATGCTTAATTAGCAATTCACAGAACCCCACAGACGTTGTATCCGCCCGACGTAAATACAGCACTTGTGTTCGCCCGTAATGTGTACAGGTTTGTCCGTACAACACAGGTGTGTACCAGCCGCCAGCGCGTAGAAAAAATAGTAGTAGCTACTCCAGGAATAAGATGGCCGACATGCTTTAAACGCAACCGGTAATTTTAATGCACGTTTCCAACCGAAAAACTATTGCTTCATGCAGATTACGAGTGTGGTGTCTGTACAAACCTGGTTGAACTATTTACCACCTATCAAATTGAAATTTGTAAGTTAACCGTTATTGTAATTGTTAGAAACAATAATACTAATTAATAGATTTATCGCTCTTTGTAAACAATAACCAATAACTTCGAAACTTAGAAATGATTGGAGAAATAATATTAGCTTTTGAAAACTGAATATTAATTATAAGCTGAACTTAACCTTCATAGTTTAATGGTCCTTTGAAAATATGGCGAAAAAGAAAATTATTTTAATGTTTTAAGATTGAAATTAGTTGAGAAATACATTTTACTATATAACGGGTACTCACGATTGTCAGGGCTAACCACGAGCCATGCAACTGGTTCGAATTATCGGCAATTAAAGAGCGTTAATCGTGAGTACCCGTTATATATTAAAATGTATAATTTCCGCGATGATATTAGTTTAAAATCGTTGTGAAATTGCTTTAGTTTTATGAATAATAATGATATGGAAACTAGGTAGTTTGGAACGAAGCTGGGAGGTATTTTAACTTGAGAAGTTTGTTATCATCATTAACCCATTACAACCTTTTTTTTAAATATATATCTTAATGAAAAGGCAGATAGGCCATCTGATGGAAAACAGTCACTGTTGATTATAAACATTTGCATCACCAAAGGGGTCGCTAATGCATCGCCGGCTTTAACTGTAGGATATGGATTGACACGCTCAATTGTATCTGTGTGTTTAGGTGGTAAAACCGGGGAGGTATCACCGCCGCCCCCTAATCCGCGTTAAAGCATGCTTGAGTTGGAGTTTATCAATATATATAAAATACTGCCCAACTCCGGATTTTAGTGTTAGTACAAGGGTTTTTGTTTATACTACGTGCTTGTCTACTTGAAACTTAGGAACTTCCTGTGTGAAACAGGAAGTCTAGATTTTGAATGTTACCGCAAAGCTATTTATGGTTGCTTTCAGTAATTTACATGCTTATTACAATGAAGCACACCTAAACAATCTAAAGGGAGTCCGTGCCCATGCGATATGGTGACACGAAAGTTATACGCGCTATTCCCGCGCTGAAAAGCAATCGCAATACTAAGCACGATATACTTTGAGAAACATAAAACTACGTAAAAATACGGGCAGGCACGCGACTTACGTGAAAATATTTAATATTTAAAACCAACGTTACCTTACTTTGATTGCTTAACATCTTTTATTTAAGCCTCAGCGCAAATTCTAAATGGCGGATATTTTACAAGTATTCATTGTGGAAACTAAGTCCACAAACCTAGGACACTAAATTAAGTTTTTTATGTCAATTTGCATAGAAATGTGTCTACATAATTATGAATATAGAAACTGTTTGTTTAGTCTATGTTTTTGGCGAGCGTAACACTGATTGCGGTGTTCATATATTATATCAATTCAGTGTTGTAGTAGGCAGCACTAAGCTGGAGATGTTTTCTCTAGACTGGAGATGCACCGACAATTTACATTCAATTACGCAACAGATTTTAATGCGCTTTTCATCAATAGAAAGAGTGATTCAAGAGGAAGGTTTATATGTTAAAAATATACACATTATAGGAAAGATAACTCGAGAATTTCAAAGATTTGTAATGAGATGTCGTAAATGAAATTGTTCGAAGTCTGGATCGATAGTCTTAGTAATAAACTGATAATGTAGAATGACAAACAGGTAGCAAAATCTACTATGCATGTTATTTTAAACCGGAAACATACAATTTGCTTGTGCACATTAATAGGCCATTGACCGTAAAGCCTTAAAAGGTATAATAATTACAATTTGAAGCGGCTGCTATCACAAACTTCCTGTAATTACGAATAGTCTAGTGAGACAGGCTAGAGCCAGTCTCGATTAACTGAATCTGTAAATATAAAACAAAGTCCCCCGTCGCGGCCGTCTGTCCGTCTGTTCGCGATAATCTCAAAAAAGTTCTGTACCTTTACTTGGTTCTATTGCGTTGAAATAGGTAAAAGGGGATCTCAAGGTGGGAGAACTATAGTTTGACCGTTAATTTTCGTAACTGTCTCTAATCTCTGCTCTTCTCTAAATATTTATTATAAAATAAAGTCGCGTCTGTCTGTTCATCATAAACTCAAAAAGTATTGGACGGATGTTCTTAGTATTCACCAACAGGTAGAGTGATACCCGAGGAAGGTTTTGGTGCATATTAAATTAAGTTTTTTTTGTAAATTGGGCGAGAAACGCAATAGTTGTGAAAAGTCGCGGGCACAGCGTCGTAAAATAAAATAAGATCGTTGATTTTTATTATTATGACTATTTTTACTGTTCAAGTCTAAAATTAGATCACTTATGTACGCTCATCAATAACATGACATCATAAATGTCAGTTTGTTTAGTGCAAGCATTAAGACAATGACGCCACTCCACCTTTAAATTGTGACGTAATTGACACTAATTCTCAATTGATCGATTGTGATTTTAGTAATTACGTAATTCAGTAAATAAGGTCCGATTAACACTTAGACTGCGGTGCTCACATATTACATCGAGTCAGCGTTGCGGGAGGCGGCGCTAAACAGGAACTGTTTTCTTTAGACTGGAGATTTGCCGACAATTCACAGAAATGTATATTATAACATCCGTATAATTTTTACGAATACACAGATGTTGTTTCCGCTCACATTCTTGTAGCGACAACGTAAATATAGCATTTGTGTTCGCCCGTAATCCATAGAGACGTACGCAACAGGAGCTGCAAGCGCGTTACGCCGCGCAATATACAGCAATGGTGTATCCCGCAGGGAAAGTGTTAAGCACATAAATACTAAATCCATATTTAAAAATAGAATAAAAAAGATTTATGAATACAAACAATCTCGGATCGACATTTGAATCATGGCTAGCTAAGGATTAAGCGAAATATTATAATTTTTGAAACATCATGTATAAAATGACTTTACTAATCCCTGTCAGCTGATTTGCATGTAAAATATAATCTGTAAAATTTTCCAAATTATACTTAGTAAAAATAAGTATAATTATAATTATACTTATTTTTACTTTAAGCCGCCGTTTGGTGAATAATGACATTTTATACTTGAAGCTTTTACTTTAAGCCGTCATTTATTGAAAAAGATTAGTTGTTTCGTGTAAAATTTGACATTTAGACTTAGTATAGTTACATTTTAAGCCGTCAGGCTTCATACCGTGATCAATAAAAAATATTCTAATCTCCGCTCGAAAGGAGAAGGTTAAGGCCATAATACACCACGCTTGTCAAATGCGGATTGATAGACTTTAGATACTTCTAAGAACTTTATAAAGTACTCTCAAGCATGCGGTAAACCTGCACAATGTCTCATAATTCGCCATCTCTAAATATTATAAAACAAAGTCCCCCGTCGCGTCTGTCTGTCTGTTCGTGATAAACTCGAAAAGTACTGGATGGATTTCTTCACAGTTTTGGTGCATAACAAGGTAAGTTCTTTTTGTAAATTGGGCGAGATATTAAATAGTTATATTAAATTTTGTAATTGAATCGTCGTTCGTAATAGATGTCTCTAATTGTTAGTATTTGCAACTAGGTAATGACTGGATACATGTATGAAAGAGCAATAATGTAAGTAAATATAAACTCTATTACCCGAGCTAGGTCGGCTCGTTAGTTAAATATAATTAATGTCCAATATGACCTTTGAATAATCCCAGTTCGAGACTGATCTCCGTTATTACTGCTCTTTTAAAGAACAGTTCCTAAAATTTTATACTAATTTTAGCTCAATTACATTTTATGTCGGTGCAAGTCAGATAATATTCGTAGTTTAGTAAAGTTTGACATTTAGACTTAGTACAATTTCACTATAAGGTGTCGCGCGTGGAGATTCGTAGGCAGTACTGTCCGGTTACCGTCAACAGGGTCGCTGGGGGCAGATCGTTATCGGGCAGTCCACAAACCTGATCTCGTATCAGACATCTAAGGTGTTTCTAGCTACCTCGGACATTTTATTTTACGAGATTTTCTGTGTCTATCCCTATGTATCGCTCTTACAGCAATATCGACACGTTTCGTAAATGTTATAGAATCAAAATATTGTTGGAATTTTCAAAGTATATGAATTTATTTGGACAACAATATTTAATGTGTTGTCTTTTTACGGAAACTAGTGCTAATATTTTTCTTTCGGTATCAAATTAGTTATACATTTTTAATAGGCAATTAAGTGAAATGAATCATTTAAATTAATTGTAAGGCGTTGAAACATTTTCTGTAAATGTGCCAATATATTTTTTATGCGATTTAATATTTGTGTTGGTTAATTGAGTATTTTATAAAATATCATTCGACGTCTTTGATGTCAATACGGAGACCGAATCAAGTAAAATACTTAACTTAACTTAACTTAAATTATTTTATTCGTCAAATTTTCAGTAATTTCCTGAGATTTTGATTAAATTTATGTGTCATCAACTCTAGAACACCTTAAGAAGTAGACTTCAACAATTACCAAACCAAAAGACACTTGTGTTTCATGATGATTTTCTTCCGGATCTAATCATCTGAACTTTATCAAAATTAACTACATATGAAAACTTTTCGAATGATAAAGAATCATCAAAATCGAATCTCGGAGTAAATAATCACTAAATGTATTTACAATTACAATAAAAAAACATATCGAGTAATTGATAATGATGATCATTCCTTTATAGAAGTAGGTTAACTACGTACAAGTACCTTAATATGTATTTATCTACTATACGATAGTTTTTCAAAGGGGTAAAGGGTCAACTTGTAATGGTTTACAGTCAAACCTTATTCAGATGGTGGGCCAGTGGGCGTTTGTGGTCGGCATGGCGGATAATAATGGTATTGTACGGAAACGTTACTGCACCCCAGGTCATTGTTTATGACTGCGAGATGATATCAGATGTTTAAAATAACATAACGGTGTACTCTAGAATTATTCTCTGTTCGCCATGGTAGGTGAGATTCTAAATAATTTTAAGGTAGTTGAAGTGAAAAATGGTCCGGTATACGATTACTTTCTTGTCTGTTTGTCTGTCTGTACGTTTCAAACCGATTTCAAAGAGGAAGGAATATTTAAATCCGATTATATTGTTTGTTTTGAATTAACCATGTCATGTTTTCGCCTTTTTTCTCCCGGTCGACCTTAGCCACTAGTGCGCTCAAAACAGATGAAATAATTTTACATTGTATCCTTGACATTCATTAAGTGTATGTATACCTTGCAATAAAGTAAAATATTTGAATTAAAAAAAATGTTATTTCCAGTTTTGTATTTGTATTTATGTTTAAAGAAACATTACTCTATTATAATTAAAAATTAAGTCCAAAAGAATAATTTCTCGCCTCGCTTCAAAGTGTAGCTCGCAACGGCACCTCTCCAACCGAAACACAAGTAATACTTTACCGCGGATTATGAGGGCATATTTTTAATCATGCGATATTAAGGATTAAGATATTTATAAATTGATTTTTGAAAGTTTGTAACACAAGGTTACGTGTTCAAGTCCCGCGTAAGGCAATTTCAACATTACTTGATTTATCCGTGTTGGCAGCCCTGCGAGTAACCGTTATGTAAAGCGAGTGTCAACCAGATAACGTGGTACCTCGGGCGACAATTATTTTATTTATTTATTTCTTCCTCTATTGCTTACTGCATACTGCATAAACAGTATTTTCATTTTTTTTTGCTTTTCCAGTTGTAAATACTTTCTAAGTTTTAACACGACGTTTGATTTTTTTTGTAACTGAGATTGACGCTTTTCTGATTGCACATACAATACGATACAATACAAATACAATAGAAATACGATACAAGTGTTAATAACAGGATGATCTGTTTTTTTCTTATATAGGTTCACATCCATTTTAATATATTTACAATGTATCCTTTTCCATCTTATGCGTAGTTTTAATTGGGGTAGTAAGGGGAATTCCAACCTTAGCAAAACAATACAGGGAAGGTTTCTTAGGAACTATTTGCTGTTTTAACATAATTTCGACATTTTTATGTTTATCGCAAACTTTCCGTAAAAAAGAATAAACTTGACATTTTTTGACGAAAGAATTTAATTTCATCTTTGTATAGTCTCATTGTATATGAATAAAATATCTGGACATCGGAAGTTGCAAACAGTTAGTTGTATGTACTAGCAATCCGGCCTGGCTTCGCACGTGTATTTACTATATCATCATTACAAATCTTTAAAAAATCGGTTTTTCTCTTGCTCTTGAATCACTCTATCTATTAATAAAAACCGTATTAAAATGTGATGCGTCGTTTTAAAAATCTATGTGTACAGACGACGAGTAGCAATTTTTTTATACTACGTAGAGAAGACGAAGTAAGTTATTTCATAAAATGTTTTACGCAAAACCAGTAGGTAAATATAATTTTGTTTAGATTAACATACAAGACATTAGTATTTTATTTCAAAAAGAAACGAACTTTATAAAAAAATAAATTTAATTAAATGGTGTCTGTTCGCTATTTCCGTCTCAAATATACTAGTCGATATGCAAAAGTAATATAAATTACTTATTTATGCCGTAATAAAAACCGTAGAAATTCTTACATAATTTTGTTACGAAAACAAATATTTAAACAAAAAAGAACAGAATTGGTCGATAAAATAATATCTGATCAAATCTCTTTTGTAAATTCAAATTAGAATTAATTTAGCGATTTCCACTGCAATCGGGTTTAATTTAAATTTTACTGTTTTGTCGTGTTTTTATTACTGTTTTTGTTATATCCCAACAAATATTTTATTGTAAATCGGAAATTGAATTAAAATACAATTAAACTTTAAATTAACAAAATGTAATTTCTATTTGGATATCTAAAAATTAATTACAATAGGTTTTAAAAGGTGGTAGAGCCGTTAGAACTCGCCTGGGGCGGCACCACCACCACCTTCATAACCCGCCGTAAAGTTCTTCACGTGTTTCGGTTGGGGAGGTGTGGTTGACGGATAAACATTATTGGAGGCGATCATCTTAGTCCTCAAAAGTAGGAACGCATCCGCGTCCATCCTTAAATAGAACTTCTGTTGTATTTGAGATTGGACGTGGTTGTCCATGGGCTGCAGTGACCACTTAACATCAGGCATCCTGCATGCCCGTTTCTTACTCTTTCACAATAAAAAAAAGATTGTAAAAGTATCTATCTATACAAATAATGAAATCGTAACTGATCACTATCTGTACATAGAATATGTACCATATAAACTATTATAAGGAGGATATATAATCGTTATAGAAAATGATAGTAATTAGAAATTTTGTGTTTGTCTGGGCGTTTTTGCGCGCCGATCTCAAGCACCGCTTAACTGATTTCGGTGCAGTTTTCACTAATATATTGCACTAAGTTTCACTTAACATTTAGTAGTTTCATTTCAATCCGTCGATGTATACCAAAGTTATGTCAATTTAAGTTACGTGTGTAAGTAGATGAGAATTGTAAAAAATCCGAACTTTTAAGTCCACGTTAGAAGCTAGTCGATAATATATTTTGGTAAGGAAGGTACCACCGCCACACCTATGTTTAAAGTGAAGCAACTCTTTTGTTTCTGTAGTAGGATGTGGTTGCCATAAGGTCATCAAGAGTAAAACGGTCTCTTCATTTCTAAGTGAGACATATAGCATGTTTAATGGAACACTGACCCATTAGTAGATAGATCACAATTCAGTTACATATAGATACAGGCTCTTAGCGTCATCTACCGTCTACCGTTAGAATTAAATTGAAATTGCGCATTACTATCGGCCCAGCGATATCAGTTTTAATTTTATTCATCAAGAAGTAGGATAAGTTCTCGTAGCAATATCTTTTGCTATTTCCCAACGATCGTCTTTTTTGAGTTGAGTCAGTATTCTATTAAGCATGGATAGGATGTAGTGTTTTACTCTCCAAGAGTCAGTTAAGAGTATCAGACGTTACTTTGCAGAAATTCATGCTATTAAGTTGTTGTTAAAATTACTTTGCAACAATCCGCCACCACAATGTACAATGGTATATATTTCATGGTACATAGTGCATACTTTGAAACATATACCATTATACATTGTGGTGGCGGACTGTTGCAAAGTAATTTTAACAACAACTTAATCTCCAAGAATCGTTTGACCAAGTGAATTGGTCATCGTCAGATGGACCTCTAGAGCTCTGTGATATATCTTACAGATATATATGAGCTTTAGTGACCACTAGTATAAAATAGTCAGCATGCAAATAACTGCACTAGAACCATATTTTGTTATATTCAAAAAATGCGACAATGGTGAAATATTATGTCTATCTGGGGACTTATAAAAACAGAATTTCAAAAATATCTCTGTTTTCAAAATGTCGGACGAACGTCCATGTTTGTTGTTAAAACAAACACCGCCATTTTTATGACTATATTTTTACGGCGATCTAATATATTGTTTTCATTTACAAAAAGCTTTTTTGATATACAAAACTGAAATATTTTTTAATTAATAAAAGTGTTTTTTAATGGTGCCGTTGTGATGGAAACATTTTTCGAAATGACTATCGAATGCTTACTATACAGTATAAATCACTTAAATATTTGCTTTTTTATGTGAAATATTCAATAAATATACCTTTTTATGTTAGAAGTGTAGGAAATGTGTGTGCAGGCCATCTGATATTAAGTAATCACTGCAGTCCATGGGTTTATTCAATAAAATTAAAACAGGACTTTTTGAACAGGACAGGAGGTTTTGATCGAAGAGATATTACGGCTGTCCTGATACTTCGCCGTGAGGCAAATTGCGGTTGCCGGCTACACTTTGAAGCTTTTGAAACGAGGCAGCCATCTTAGTCCTTAGAAGTAGCAACGTATGTATCTACAAGCTCAGATAGGATTT
>DWON01007988.1:0-12468 GCA_018251015.1 Phocides pigmalion okeechobee
ATAGCAAAAATTTTAGTTATTTATATATTTAAGGCCAAACAAATATTCGCATATAAAATTATGTACATTATAAAGAGACACAGATATTATCATCGGTTCTCGAGGGCCGATGAAAGTTATCAATTACTTACACCGTGCTAGATAATTTGATGTAGCGGTGCGTACAATCAACTCGAAGCCTTTCCCTTGCGGCGTTACGCATTTATACCTAATTGATATTGAAAACAGACGATAAATAGCGGCGTAATAAATTGACGCTTTCCATTGCACTCTTGTACTTTTTGTATCTAATTCAAAATAAGGGCAAGATTCCATCTTCTAAGCACACTTGGATTCTTAAATAATACTCCAGTACGAAGCTCTATGGACTTCTGGTATAACGTAATTTGACTTTGCGCTAAACAAACGAACGTATTTATTATAAATATTGTACAAACGAAGTAAATACTATGTATGTTGTAAAATGAGAAAAAAATAGAGCTGAAATTCAAAGCCCTAAAGAAAATTTTCCACTTATTAAATTCATACCCGTTCGTTAGTATTGTAAACTATATTTATTACAATATACGTTATTTTTAATAAATTGCACGGTGATGAAATACATCGTGAGCAAAATTCTTATTTTATGTGCACTTCTATTTAAATTGGAAGATACCTCTAAAGGAGAAAAATAGGAGATTGAATTTTGTATTACACTAAAGTTTTAATAAAAAGGTAGTAATGTTTCTACGGATACATATATAGATATAAATAATAATACATTTAAAATAATACCACCCCTAAGGGTTAAAAAACAATTAAAGTAATTTGTCTGACGTCGGTTGTCTTTTAAATTTGCAACTACCTTTATCTCACGGCTTTGCTCCTGCAAAATTTATGTAATAGCAAACTCAAACTTTTGTTTGATTTGATAATTTTATCAAACGATTTTGTGAGTTTTCTAAAATTGTTTGATTAGGCCTTCCTTACGCTATACAAAGGATTTTTTAAATTTTAGGATTCTAGGTTCAGTGGATTCAACAGCCTGATGCTGAGTCAGTCAATCTTCTTGTCATTACATAAATTATGCATTCTTAAGATTGTTTTATGATCGAGAATAGTTTTTACATTGAACACAATTCCCTTCAATCAAACAAGTGTACCGATGCGTACTATCTACGTAATTATTTCCCTTCGCTATAATTCGCTTTTCATTCGTCCTATTGTCAACGCTGCCAACGATTTGTTATGCTTTTGTTCGTACTTTTTTGTGATTACATAACATTGTTATTGTTGTGTGTACATAGAAATTTGCATGTGGGTGCGGCGACAGTAGAATATCATCTAACGTGAACGTAAAAGTTACAAAGGTTTTATTGAGTTGTTATTAAAACTATTTTGCAACAATTTTATACCACCATGTATAATGTTATATATTTCGATGCATGCACTATCCGTTTCAAATAGGAACAACGTGAAGAGAGTAAAATATATACAATTATACATTTTAGGCCTAACACCTGTTTCGCCCCAAAAAGGGACCATCTTCAATGAAGAACTTTGCTATAAAAAACAAAATAATTTACAGCCGAATTGAAAAACTTTTTAAAATTAGGTTGAAAAAGTTAGTAAATTCAGTTTTCAATTCGTAATTAATGAGGTTTTTGTCAAATATATAGTTCAATGATATTAATTAATTTTAAAAGAGAAAATACCCCTACCGTGCATTGTTTAAGTTTTCCATTTTAACGGAAGTATTTTCTCCGCCACTTAGTTGTGTGCGCTCGATTGATTTAGATATTGCCTGCCATTCGTAGAGAAGTCTATTTACAGTGAAATTGTCAAGAGCCTTAGTGGATTTTGTGTGCACATATTGTAAATGACTTGTATTTGTTGTACAATATCCGAAATATGTCTACAAAAGTTAAATATACATATATAAAAATAAGATCACTGGTTGAACCTGACATCAACAATCGGCCAAATTTGAATTTAAAATCATTAGGTTTTGAAGACTATAATTTTAGAAATTACATCAATAACGGGATTAAATAGAGCGCAAGAATTTGTTTCTTTATCGGATTCCAACTATTGGAACTATTGCACGTATAAAAAAGAGATCATAAGTTATCATTAAATAAGTTAATTAAAGAATTATCTTACAAACCTCATACGTTTACGGTTTACTTATACGGGGGATACGTTTACAGTTTACTCATACGGGGTATAGCCGGATTTTAAACGTAAATGCTCTTTCTATAATCTTTTTTAATAATGTTTCTCGCCACTGTTTTGCAACTACGTCGTATCGTAGTTTTAGTTTCTGTCGACATTACAATATATCCTATTTTACCATGGTAAGGATGTAATATCCAGCATTAACTTCTTAGTGCTTACTTAACGCTACACAAAACGCATCTGCAAAATTTAAGACATCTAGGTTCGGCTGTGCCTTCCTCTTTTATATCTATATACATATATATAGATTATATGAACTTAAGTGAAGGTCTATTACCAAGTAAAATCAAGTTATGTAAATAGTAATCATCGACCGCGAAGATATATTTTGAGCTATTGCCAAAAATAGAAATCGAGCTCGCATCGCCTCTTGCCACGCAATACTGGCTCTTATGCAATCGGTTAATTGGACTAGGAAATGGCATGCGGTAAGGTAGCTCAACGGATTATTAGGAACCGTGTGTGATGATGGTGACGAAATCACTGGGTCAAGTGCAGCTTTAATTGGAGTTATTTTATATTTATGTATTTTTAAATCCTTGATCTTGAATTTTGTTTATTAATCATAATATATCGCGGCTTTCATCTTGATTGCCGTACGGACATAAATACTTTTTAATGGTTATAAGATTCTAATATTAGCTTTACAACATTTTGTTTTTTCATGATTATAGGTAAAATACTATTTAAGAATATGAAGAATAAGTATTGTATTATGCAAAATGCATTTAATAAGTTTTGTCATCTGAAAAGTAAGTTTTGTAGTTTCGTGGCATCAAATCCGCGATATACTCGTGTATGCATATTTGCGCGTATAATTTTACTAACAATTTTGAATACGAAAGATATTGCAGCACATTTCCTGTGGATGCGTAACACTGAACTGTGCATATAAATGTACAAGTTTCAAATAAAATAGTTACGCTACCTGAACAATCTACTGGCAGTCCGTGCACATACGGCATGATGTCAAAAAGGCAGACTGCACTCTACTCGAGATATGAACCAGCCTTCACGTCACTAGATCTTCTTAAATTTAAAGCCGATGCATTAGTGACTCCTCTGGTTTTGTCCACAGGCAACGGTAACTACTTCCCATCGAGTAACCCGTCTGCGTTTTCATTTGGAAAAGATATAAAAAACTTGGATAATAATGTTAATCATAGTTCTCTATTAAATGACATGTTTGAAATTTTACTTATTGCAACAGAAATTTAGTTACTGAATTACTTACGATTTTACTGGGGAAGTAAAAGCGCCGCCTTCATAATCCGCCCTAAAACAATTCTTGTGTTTCGGTTGGAGAGGTGCGAGGGGACCTTCTTAATACTCCAGCGGAGTAGCAACACATTTACGTAATAGTCCAGATGGAATTTCAGTCCTGTTTGCGATTAGACGTGGATGTCCAAGGGGTGCAGCGACTACTTATCATCAGCCAGCTACCTGACGTCAAGTGTAGGGTGCAGCTGCACCTCTACAACCGAAACACAAGAACTGCTTTACGGCGGATTATGAGGGCCGTGATGATACCTCCCCGGTGGAACTGTTGTTCTACCACACGTACACTTGATATATATTCACTACAATCACTAATTGTACCTATTTCACTATAGGAAATGCCTATTCAAAGTAGGTATCGATTTAAGGTACTGGAATAGGTGTTTATGTTAACCCTTGACTCAAGTTCATCGTTTTGTTCTTATAAAGTTGACCAAGATAACGAGGCTGTGAAGAACGGTAATACTTGAAATAATTGTTGGTATGGAGGCGAGGGCTAACTACCGGACATAACTCAGACTGCTTCATCTTAATCGACAATCTGATGGCACATCATTTTATACGTTACTAACTTTTCCACCCGTGAAACCCTTTGCGTGGACTTTTAAGTACACATAAAAGAAACAAAGTTAGTTATAGACGTACGTAATGGGGGGGGGGATCAGAGTATATAAGGCTACAGTTCAACAAATCGATATTCAAACAAGGCAATCTATACAATAAAAGATGTACGTAACTTTGATTACATCTTTTCAAACAAAACAACAATTGCTTCACAACATACTATAAGGGCGGTGATGGTAGTTACCAAACAGGCAATCACCCATACTATCTATATCTCTTTATTAGTAGTATACAGATAAGAACAGGGTTTTTTTCAAAAACATGTCATAAAAACTTAAAATGAGAATGAATTTTACAAACTTTCCCAACAAATTACCCAAATACAAAAAAATATGGACTTACAGCAACAGAACAGAAGTGACAAAACGAGGCCTGGATAAGAATATCATAAGATTTTTTACCTTTACTGTACTCATATTTCATGAAAGGTGTAAAGAAAGCTCTCCTTTAAAGCCGTCGATGCATTGGCGACTCCCTGGTGTTGCAAATGTCCATAGGCGGCACTGACTGCTTTCCAATCAGATGGCCGGTCTTCCTTTTCGTCAGGCTAAAATATATAAAAAAACAATATCGAAAGATAAAAAGCAATAAAAACTTGATCCGTGACGTAGCGTCGTCGCGCCACACGCGTAAGACGATCATCTAAAGACAATCAAAATATGACACATCGGTGTTACGAAGCTTTCACCCGCACCGGTTTGTCCCGAGTAGTATACGTACCTCGTCAGCTGTGAGTCATCGGAAATGTTAATGCTAGGGCTGCTATCAATTTATTTAGTATAGACGTTGAGGTGTAATTTATTAATTTACCTTTTTCAACTCCTGAGAAAAGCTGTCAGAAAATCCGCGGGATTTTCCTTCTTTTGTCACATTTATTATCATCTCTTTTTAAACTTAACCGCGGTGATAGAATCACCTTATTCTTCACCGGCCTGAATGTATTTTATATGTGGTAAGGTTGTGTATCAATCGGGGAGGTTCTGTCGTGGCTTTCAATGTGCCGTGAAGTTATTTTGGTGTTCATAAGCTTTATGCTTTGTGTTTTTAAAACGAAGCAACCATCTTACGGTTTAGGAGTAGTAACGTATATACAACGCATATATTTAGAGTTTGGATTTGTAAGTCAAAGTCACACATCAATTTGACACTTATTACAATAATATATGTATAATGAATGATGGCTATGAGAGCATTATAATGTCATGCCTTGTACCGTCACACCAAAGACTTGGTTTAATTCCTTCAACGCGTCGTTAAAATGTCACGTCCATGACGCGGCTATTAAATACTAATTACGAAGATGGTAGCCCTATGCCATGACAACGGCACTGCACTAAGACGAATTCGCTTAATTCGTTTGAAACGTTTTCTTCTTTTGCCCGAGAAACTGACACCGCTTTTTGCTGCTATTGTACAATGTTTTGCAATGACACAATCTACTCGATGATATAAATTGATTTACCTAATAGGTATTATGATTTGTGCAGTAATCTTGAGATTAACGCAAAATTGTGACAGAAGGAACCTTTTTGTAGTATGACTTGTAATACAATCAAAAAAATCAAAATCAAAATCAAAATATTTTTATTCAAACTAGATTCTTTACAGAATTCTTTTTGAACGTCAATAAACTACCACCGACTCGTAAAGTGTTTCGTTTTGGAGAAGAGTCGGCGAAAGAAACATTAATTAGAATACTTCTTTTCTTGGGGACAACTCACTCACGGCCATCTGATCCCATACTAGGTAGAATACTATGGTGTTCTTATAACTTATTAAGATATTGCATGTATTTTTAAACGGATTATTAAGTATTTAATAATATACTTTGATATAGGATAAATACTCGCGCTTATCGCACAAGTATCTGTCTTGGATGAGACTCGAACGTACAACAACTGGCCTGATTACTTGGTAAACACTAAAACAACAGGTTGCTTCAATACGGCTTATTCATTTTTGAACATTATAAAAATTAAAGATATTTTATAGATTTGTGATGGTTTTTTGTTCTCGTAGATATTCTCTTCTGTTACATCATTACCAATCCATTACTGTACTGTTAAACCCTAGTCCACAATCCTGACTAAGTGCGGATAGGTAGACATCACATATCTCTCGAATTGTCAGACATGTATGTTTCTTCAAGATATTTTCATGAAAGTTAATGTAAATTATAATTAATACTTAATACCTGCATAACTTTGTAAAATATACATGATTGATGCATGTTCCGGATTTGAACCTCGATTACACTGACTGAAAAAATGGAATTACTAGGATATCATTATTCACATAAAATATTACTTCTTATTTTTCAAGTAGGAAGTAATCGTTAATTGTGTTGAAAATTTTTTTTTGACAAATGAAAACAAAGTATATTTTGTATTTTCCTTAGATTATTATAAATGTCTAATTTTGATGTCATTGTATATTTAATTGCATAATTAATCCGATTCAATGGCCTGACATATATTAGATACTAATCTGTCATTGAAAGAAAAAAATCTATCAAGCTACAGTGCAATGCTCCATGCCTTTAATTATATCCCCACCGTCGATGTTACGAAGACGTGCCATAGCAAACGGTGATAAAAAAGTGTCGTGTAACAAAAGAGCTGAAGCACGTCGCGAGTATCAAGACGATTCGCCGGCGAGCGGGTCGCGGCAGCGTCCAGCGACCTGTCATCTCGGCGGGAACGTTGACAAAAAGCGCGCCGCCTACGTGACGTCCTGACCCCCCTCCCCTCCCCCTGCCATCTACTCGACCCCCCTCCCCCCACCTTCACGCTTGACCACTTTTTACCGCGCGACATTTGCCCGGAGTTCGATCCGTGTCATCCGACGTATTCCTTTTTTAAATTGCGCCGGCGCTCGATTATTTTATTTTTTAATTTTATATAGCTCCGAGAAATAAGCGGGCAGCCGCCGAGCGGTAAAAAGTGATGGCGTATAAAAAAGTCTATGAATAATTAAAGTGAGATAGCTAGTAGCTAGCTCATGGGAACGGAATTATTTAGCGGCAGCGACAGGTCGGCGGCGCCCGCCGGTTGCGCTGAAGGACAGGTCAATTTGCGGGACTCATTTTGCTCCTTTAGATAGCCGTTAGTGCTCTCCGATCTAGCGAATTTATTTTTATGCAAATCGATAGCCGCTCCACTTAAGCGCGTTGCGAGAGACTTCTACCGCTCCGAGGTTGGACGGAATTAAAGAGGAACAAAGGGTCGGTCTGACCCTTGTAACCTTCGCTGTGGTTTGGGGGCATCTTTAAGTTTAATAGGGGTTACGGAGATGTGGAATCGTTTCGGGACTCTAATACCGGTGCCTCGGGGTCAGATGTTACTCGAGCTTCGACTGAAGAAACGGAATGATATTGGAGAAAATTGTTTAATTGGACATCCAAATTAGAGGCTCCGCTGCTTATGGTTTCTTTATTGTTGGCGAGATAATCCAATAATAACGGCCTTTGTCTTGTGGAATTTAAGTAAATTGTAGCAGGTTTGAGATACTTTTATACTCTAAACTCTAGAAAAAAAAACTAGATCTACAGTACATACTTTACAGTTACGAGAAAATAATATTGTACTTACTTTAGGTATGGATTAGTATTTTTAAACATATTTGGAAGTTTTTAACGCTGTGTAATTTTGAAAAAAAATTGGGACTTACACGAAGTTTTACAAGGAATAGCGTTCTTTTTGTACATAGCAAAAAATAGTAAGTATATAATCGATGAACTTCCTTGTTCAAGTTTAGTACAAAGTTTTAATGTTCATGCTTCGTACATATTGCAAAGAGGCGGGAAATAATTTCAAATCCAATCAACAATGTAAATAAATCGATGCAGGCAGTAGGTGCGCGCTCGTAGACGCGTATTACGTATTAATTAAAGTTGACTTTCATCGTAGCGTTGTTTTGTTTTTCATTAAACAACCTTAGAGAGGTTATGTGTACCAAAATGAGCGTGTTTAAATTGTTTTCAAGATGACAGTCCCGATAACTGATTCGCGGGATCGCTTTGAAAAGGCTATTATCGTTTTTTGAACGAAACTCATTGTTAGTTGAATATCGTCTCAAGGTAATTCTGTGTCCAGACCACAACAGCGACGAGGTCCGCGAGCGACAAGTTTAAATACGTCCGAGCAACGTGGCATTTACGTAGGCTGTATAGTTAACAGGTTACAGATACTGCGTATCGCCCGTGGCCATGAACCGATGTTTAAATTGCGCCCGTGTAGCCACAGCAGCCGCATCCCGCGAACAGGTTGTAGGGGAGCAAAAAAGGTTAAAGTATGTTCCCCTGGGGGTCGGGGAGGGGGCGCGGGGGCTAATGACAGGGGCGGCGCGGCGCCCGCGGCTGCTACCGCGCGCAAATTGATGCCTGCGCCCTCTGTGGAACCTTTGCTCCCGGCTAGTGATGCGCCGGTCGATAAATTACGGCCGGCTAGCAGAGTTATAGCGCCTCGTTTATTGTTGCAGGTGTATCGGTGGGCGGTAGGCCAGCCGTTAATAACGAACGCCGTTTTCATGACCTCAAAGTGCAGTTCAGATTACACACAAATCATATCATACGGAGCGTGAAAACGTTAAGTACCTCAATGCTCAAACTAAAGTATACGTTTATTTCTATTCAACAATTGTCATGTTTTTGTTATAGAAATTCATTTCAGATTATTTAAATGAAATAACTGTAAAATAAATTAAATAAGTAAGAATAAATAGTAGCAAATTTTCGTAATTCTTAATGCGCGAATGTAATTACGGTGTACGTTACACGCGTGGTGCAATTAAATTAATAACTATCGACATCGATGATCATTAGAGCGATAACATCACTAGATGGCCCGCATTTTACAATAAAGATTGCTATTAACTGAAAGCATGGATGCACTGGCTTATATTTAGAGCTGACGGTTGGCGGCAGTACGCGTTCGGTAATTATATTCGAGATGGTCGCCATTCTTTGTCTCTTCTTATTTTTAGTAAGAGGTAAGGGGTCACGAGACGGGCAGCCACTGTGAGTTGTTTTTCGATTGTCTTTTTGCTCTTATCCGCTTTCTAACTTTTACTTTGTAACACCGTGTCGCATTATTGCCTTGGCCAGGAAATATACGTTTATATTCGCTACAAGCGTCATTTTAATGCGCGTAAACAAAACTACAAAATTTATAAAATCGTTTTTAGATTTTAGAAAATAGGTTTTATAAAATATCTATAGAATTGTAAATAAAAAATAACGCGAGCGAGCTGTTACATGAGGACGACAAACGCGACTGATTCTCATACACTATATAGAATATTTTTGTGCATTTTCCTTCCGTATCACTGAGATCGTGCGTCGAACAATCCAACGTTGTTGCAAATTGGCTATAGAAATCGCTATAATATAGTGCAATTTCGTCGCCTTACTAAGTCAAACATACATTTCGTCCAATTACGACGATAGTGTTACATTTCAAGATATAGTTTTCCATTTTTTAAAACGTGATTACTTGAATGAAACTAGTTTATTTGAAAATTTACATTGCCTTTACACGAATAATTGCAATATTGGTGGACCTAAAACTTGCTCTAAGAGTATTATGTGATATATTTAAAAAGTTAAAATAGATCAATCATTTAAAAGTCTTCTGCTGTTGTATTGAGATTTTTAAGATGTCACACTGTCCTCGCTTATGGGCTCTAAACGCAGTTGCATTTGCGTTTGCGATGCGTTTTAAACGCAGCACGCTGACGCTTGAAGCCATGAGCGAGCGGAGCGGAGCGGGAGAGCGGATATGCTTTGAGAATTGCATTTCGTGGCCCTCGGGTAAGAAATTTCGGTAGGTAGTACCTAGTTGCGTGAGTGTACAGAGGAATATAATTGCTCACGTACGGAGATGCTTCGAATCATGCTGATTCATATGCCGTACCGGGCTCGTTCCATAAACATACTTTTATATTTTATTTCTTTTCACACGTTACAATAATTAGGTAGAGCGTACATTTGCAATTACCCGCTTCATTTAAAATAATTGGTCGGTATTTTTTCTCTTAAGATATGCAAACGATAATAATGTTTATTTTAGAAAAGTCAAATACAATGGATGTCGGTATAGCAAATTCCTTCAATATTATTGATTGAAATGCTGGTATATTCAGTTTATACTTTAATTGTATTTTGATGTAGTGACAGTAAACAGAACTCCATCTAAATAAGACAATATGACCGAATAAGGCACTATTGTCTATTTAGTTCGACCGGAGAGGTATTATCGCCACCCGTAATCCATCACGAAGTAACTCTTGTGTTTCTGTTGGAGAGACGCGGTTGCCGGCTACAAGTGAGGCGACCGTCACAGAAGTAGCAACGTCTATGTACGAGTTTATTTAGGGCTTCGGTCTTGTTTGAAGGTTTTTGTGAATGTCCATAGGCTGTAGGAGTCATTTAACATTAGTTATCCTGTTCCTTGTTTGCTAGGTTTCTGAATAAAAAGGAGTTTCATCAAACATATTAAGGTTATATTAATAGTCCCTACTATGTCTACTTAGTCGTAATTAAATTGACGTAAAAAAAATAATCGTGACAATTATGACCTAGGACATTCACAATAGTTTATTATTTATTGTGTGTTTTGTTTGAGATCAAATTGATTACAGTTAGTAACTTATAATAATTACAATGCCCAAATTGTAGGTGGAGCTATACGCGCAGAATTTTGTAGAGGAATATTTGTGTTAGGTACACCAAAGTTTACAACAAGCATCACAGTACATTAAGAGTTCTAACTAAAAAGTCAAAATAAATTAGAGAAGATTCCAAATCGAATCATGTCTCACGTTATTTTTTACGTTATTAGATATTTTTTATTTTGTTTAATATTTTTAATAAAAGTTTATGTTTAAAAACCAACGATTCATATTGATAATAATTTTAACGAAATTAGTATATATTTTTTATTTGGAATTTTGATGATGACGATAACACTAATTAACCAAGTAAGCAGGGTTATTATGTTTTTTGATAAAGAATAAAAAATAATTATTTACATATAATTTGCTTTAAGAATAAAGGAAAAACATGTGAAAGAAAAACCTATATGCAAAGTGATCTCCATTAAGTTCTCAATAGTGCGAGTAGTCTACTAATCTGCATTTAATAAACTTAGCGTGAAGAACTTTGGTCTAACCCTCCTAGTTCTGAGTAGAGAGTTGATACAGTAATTTAAGACTTTTAACAAGCATTAACTTGCTTGATGTACCTTCGTATTAGTACTAGTTCATACTAAATGATACCATACTTAAGCGGTGTAAATCATTTGTTTGTGAAACTATACCTAGCACCAATTTTGCTATTAAAATAGAAAGCTTATCATCGTGGGCATCGGTGAGCGCAAAAAGCTCCCACATAATTGGAAAATAACCTAACACCGACCTGTGGGAGTGGCGTGCTCATGCCGCGCTCGTCTGCGACAGACTGATTCTAATCCAACGGAGAGACCGGGACAGAAGTCTGCGCGCGCGCAGGTGGGCGGGTTCAAGCCATCCGAACGATAACGAACTCGCCCGAACTGACTCGAATCGAAACCGCCCAGTCTGAGATGTTCGCGCATTGTAATCGTCTAGTTAAATTGACCTCCAACTTTTCTCGTCGTACTTTCGTTAGAGAATATTTCAACGGTCCACCTTACTTTGGTTGGCCAACACAATGCCAGCAATGTTTGAGCAATGCAACCATTATATAGTATTAAAGCCTTACATGAGCTTATTGGAATAATGGACGGTTTCTAAGAATGCCAGTGTTGCGATATCCCTTATAGAAGGTAATTAGTTGGTTGGAGATTAATGTAATTGCGATTCCTTTAGAGATAATGATTTTGTAGCCGTTTCAATGGCTACTGTTACAATGGAAGTCAAAACTCGGTTAACTGCTTATTCCAAGTAATTATCTACTTAAAGAGCTATTAATAAAAACATCAAGTGAAATCAGTATTGGTGCACGGAGAACAATAGTAAGTTTTAGCTGATAATCAATGCTGATCGATCTGATTACATCGAGATATATCTAATTTAATGTTGTGCTAGTTATGCAATACTTAGGTATAGTGTGCCCAAGCCGCTACTGTTGGGAGCCGTGTCGTAATACGTAGCAATCTAATTCCTTTTGTAGTAACGCATGTTTTATAATCTTGTACATTAGATATCTAGATAATAAAGCTAAAATTACCCAACACTTACATCTAATTTAAAAATGAATAGCAAATGTAATGTAATTTCGATTTTATATTTTACTCTTAATATTAAAGTTACATTATTTTAAAGGTGGTAGAGCCGTTAGAGCTCGCCCGGGGCGGCACCACCGCCACCCTC